>JAAAYG020031437.1:0-15294 GCA_009936455.2 Tomocerus minor
AAAAACAATGTTTTGAAAATTTTGTTATTGCTATAAGTATTGATTTTCCCGTCCGTAGGACGGGTCAAATTACTAGTTCTCAATAATTTACAATCAACAAAGGGAAATAAAGGAATAGAAATCTATGCTACACCAATCAATCAATTTGTATGCATTGCAAAATAAATTGATTCGTGAACTGGGCCTCAAGCAATAAAAAATAACAATCAACACTCTGTCTCAATAATTATCGTGTTGCTACCTAATAAATACACGGAATGTTCTCATCTGTATTTGGCTATTTACATCATCATCTTGGAGCTGGCAATTACTCTCGTGTGTACTTCTTTTCCCTACAGATGCACTACAGAGATAGATATTTTATGATCTGATATATCGATACATTCTAATAGCCAACAATTCACAGCGTAGCATTTACTCCCCATATATCTCCCATATGCAACAATTTATTTTTGTATGATATTTTTACCGATGAATTATTGCTCCTGTACACTGTGCCAAACACCAAGCCCATAATATACTATCGCTGGTCGACGAGAGCCAATAAATAATCCCTCTATATATTTACTATTCAATTAGGAGGTTTTTTGCTGCATTAAAGCGAAATAAAGAAGCCATATAAACCCTAGGCATGAAACAATGTTTTTTAAACCACCCGTATTTATGAGAGCGACCTAAAATATTATCAAGAAGAGAAACATAAGGAACAGAATTCAGTTGATGCATTGCGTTTTACAGGGTCTAGCTTTTCTCTGCTACACCTAGTAAAAGTACAACTATGCTCATTCAATGATGTCGTATCTTAGTACGTATAGTTGACTCGAGTTTTATAAGAAGAACTGAAGGAATTACAGTTTTTTCTCGTAGTACCCCAAATAGCAAGCCCCTGTGTAATTTATAGACGACGTATTTGATACTTTATCAAAAGGTATGGCTGGGAATTGAAAATCCTATTTTTTAGTCGAAAACTCTGAAGAGAAAGGTAAATAATTTAAGTAAGCTCTGCAACGATTTGTATTATTACAATCATTCCACTATGGAAATTACTTTATATTTACGGAGGTAGGTAAAAACACATTAAGAATTGATAGCTCAATTCCTAGCAAACAATAACGTCATTTAATTTTCTGCCCTGGCAAAACTAATTTGTAGGTCATAATAGAAATATTTCTACAAATACCCTGGTTATTATTAACTGTTTAAGACGAGGATAATATAATGTTTACATTAGCACTTACTTAATAACCTCTTGAATGTTTGTTGTTACGTAATAGAGATGATTTCTCTATCCTTGTCCAGGTGAGCAGTATAAATGTAATAATAACTGATCTATAATATGATTGGTATTAACTTGTTAAGGAATTTATGGAGTCTTGAAGTGGAAAACTGCTGGTCTTAAATGGTTAGTGTTGTGTCAAGGACTCGTTGTATAGACTGACGAATTCCTCGCTTGACTTTGAGACAGAGGTCTAAAGTTTTCAGCGATAATCTTGACAAAGTCGCTCAAAGTGTCTTGTGTCTCTCAGTTACAAATTACGAGTTGGCGATAAAGAAAGAGGCTGCTTTAGAAGTTCGGAAGTGACGAGTCATTTGTTTTGTCAAATAGAGTATGCCAGCATGTACGAGAGTACTAGGAATCATTTCCTGTCATTAATAAGAGACGCATGGGATCAGATTTCTGATTCTTCTGAAGTCATTTAACTGACTATATATGTCTGTTATACTCTGTATGTCTATATATCATATATATGGCTATAGGCGTTATGATTTAAAGAGTGAGCCAAGTTTGTGAAATGTGATGTGGCTATGCGAAGAGTCCTTTGCCAGGAAATATCCAGAATTATGTATTGGACTTATCTTTCCATTCCAGCAGAGTGCAATCAAATTCAGCGAAGCCCACATTATTATTATATACTTAGGGCTACGTGCAAAGTGTAAAGGCAAGGTGAATGCAATTGTAGCCTACAAATCCTAAAAGATCTGTTTGGTTCTTGGAGGACGGAACGGAGTGGTTGGTGAGCTTGATGCACAAAATAAGCAGAGGAATAGTGACGCTTGCCAAAATAATAAAAAAAAAGCCAGCGGAGAAAACAAACGGATCGAATAGAGTCAATGGAGCAGCAAGACGATGAGCAATAAACACAAGTGTCACGTCTCCGTCCATGTCACTTCTACGCCGACTTGAATATGGTTTAATAATCCTTTGTGAACTTTATCAAGTGCCTCGGCTAATAATTATGTTTATCTCGGCGTAGTTAGGCCTTCTGTTTCAACTTACATTGACACATAATATAAATAAACTTTAAAGGAAGCCACAAATAAAAGTGCATGCTTGTTGTAATAAAGTTTTATGGGCTTACCCAATCTCCTGCGCAATTTACATGGAGAATCTTCTGTCTTTCGTCACTCGCTGAACAAGAGCAAATAAAGTAAATGTGCCCCAGAAGTCGTTAGGACGTTATCGCTTCGTGTATTGCTAGCGACTAAAATCACGACGTTGATTCAGCAGAATTTTCATAGTTTATGTCCTACGTACTTTAAACAGGAGTTGCTCTTATAAAACTTGGTTGTGTAGAACTAAAGTTTAAATGTGTCATTCTTTCTACGCAATAGAGTGTCTATAGAGAGAATGAGCTTGAAATCGTTTGTTTCTTTGTCCTAGTCTTAAAAATCACATTCTCACTCATGTAAATAATAATTCCTTTGAGAAATATTCAAATGCACAGTGGGTATTGGAAAAGTTTTTAATTATTCTTGAGTGTTTCTTTGCTGGAGGAGCTATGTATGCACTTATTTACTTTTGGGAATAATATTCTGAAGTAATCTTCCAAACAGACTAGGTAGAGTAGAGTTTGCTTATTACAACGGTTACGTAGTAGTACAGGCTGTGTGTGTTGAAAGGACGCTGCTCCTAATTCATTAGCTGTAGCAGTAGAAGAAGTAGAACTCTGTTTGAACAAAGTTATTGTTAATAACATTGAAATCACTATTGTTTTTATCAGTTTGCCTCAACTTTATAATGTCTTGCACGTAGATTTCCTGTGATGCTGGTGTCTTCAGTTGAAAAAGTGCTCAGAGTGTGCATCTGTCTATATGACTCTTGTTGTATAGTGTCCCTTGATGGAAATAGTCACATCACTCTATAAGAGTCTTTATTAAATGGCTGTGTGACGAGGAGAAGAGGGCCAGCGAAGACTTCCTATACATTTCCCAACCAACAACTACTGGTCCAACGAATGTTATTATTGTTCATATAAGGGAACTGGTACTGGCTCTGGTGTTTTTTAACTCCCTCGTAGGTACTCCACTCCAATGCATCAGAAAGACAGAAGAGGGAAAACATTTGGGCTCCCAGTCACTGGGATAAAATGACGAATGCTGCTTCTCCTCTTCTGTTGTGTATTTATTTGCACCTGGCCTCCTGGCCTAGCCTGGCTTTTCTGCCTTCGTCTTTTAAACAGAGCATTAGATTATACATTTCCATATCACTCTGCATTCATTGCTCCACTACGTACCACTACAAACTATCTATCTGTACCTAGAACCTAGACATAATGAAATACACACACACAATACATAAAGCAAGGCAAAAGTACGTAAATCTATTAGTGCAATATGTTGAGCTATAGTATTTCACAAAACTCTAAGTCTATGTCATACAGGAAATAAATGTGTAGGTACGTAACGTAAATACTTCTCTCTCATCTACTCACTAAACTACCTAAGCATTAAATACTTGTTTGTATAGGTAGCTGTAGGGATTGCAGCTCTCTGTCTAACTTTCATAGTCTCTAGGGACGCAGATCTAATACGTAATGCATTGTAAGTATCATAAGCAAACGTATTTACTTACTTTATAATGATAGGCTGATGGATAAGTAAGTACAGAGTGAATTTAAAGCTCTCTCGCTGCAATACTTCATAGTTTCCTATGTGGAGGAGACTGTTATGATATTTAGTTGAGCTTTAGATACAGCAGGGAATGTTTCTAGTCACAATTTCTGATTCAGAAAGTTTCTATGGAATATTATGGATGCGGACAGACTGGGTAATTTGTTGGGATATTATTATAATATGAGGACTAAGTTAGTGATGCACTAGCACTACACATGTACATAAAAGTCACTAACACCCAACTAGAAAAGTTTCCGTTGAAACTATTGCAAGGATTCAAAAAGTTTGTATTTTTTTTTGCTTCAACTGTCACTGTCAATTCTGTTCACTGTTTCACTGTCACAACAATAATGAAGTCCACTACTTAAATAATAAGGAAAATGGTATTAGTAATGCATACACTACTACAACAGCTACGCTCAGAGAATAAATGTGAAACTCATCTGCATACTCTAAGCCAAAGTAATAAAAGTTTTAGTTCCTTCCCAAAGTAGAGCCATTCATGATTTGTATAATATTTATGGATGGACAGGAATAGTGCAACAACGAAACGAAAACTACTACTATTCCATTATTATTCGCAATGGAAATCATAGGAAGAGTAAGGGATGAGGATATTATGAACTGATCTCATCTCGTACTTACTATATATACTTGCAGTTCAATTCAACTTTGTTTTCAATGTTATGTCATAAGACAAAGACAACCATGCAGAAATAAAGACAGTTACGGGAGAACAAGAATACTTTCAAAGAACTTTGTCTTGAAACAATGCAAAAGTTTTTGCAAACTATGCAAATTCTGTGGCTAGTAAGGACTTGTATCTTGTGTCATATCATGCAATGTGCGAATTATCCTTCTTTTCCTACGAGGACTAGCGCTATTCGTATCTGTAGCAAGAGAGGGGAGATTTCCAAGCTCTATTGCTCTGATATCTGACTGAATAATAATTAATACTCAAGAGTAGTAGTTGCTAATGTATCAGTAGACAGGGACAGGACTATAAGTAACGTAGCAGCACGAAATCTGTCCCTTGCTTCCAACTTCCAATTGATAACTACATGAAATATTTATAGGAGGAAAGTCGCAACTGGGAGCATATCATTAGTTATGTCCATGTTCTCTAGCTTAATATATTGGCTCTTCTCCTATGAGCAAGTTTTGTAATTTGTAATACAATGAGATACTCTTCTCCATTTGTTCTCTTCTCTACAAATATTAATTACGTTTAATAGTTCTATGCAGGAGCACTAATAATAATGATGACAATGGCAATAATTTATCGTGTGATATCTACGGACAATGAAAGGATTCTTTGGGGGTTACCGTAAATACTTTATTAATCTTACAACCACATCTATTTGTTTTACTTTGAAAGAGTTACCTCTACACAACATATTTTCACAAATAATTCCACTGTGCAAAGAAATACATAAAAAGTTACATGGTGTTATGAAATATGATTGCATGAAGGTCGATCAAATATTTTGCTCAACTTGAGCAATGAAACATTTTTGCACAATTAAATGGGCGTAATAGAAATAATATGTGAAATATGTTAAATATTTACTCTCTGATAATATTCTAGTGTATACATTACTTGGCAGATGAAAAGTCTTTTTATAAAGTTATGTAAATTCTAAAAAAGTATTATGATAATAACCATTACCAATATAAATATTTGCAGTATACACGAAAGTGGTTTACAGATTCTTGGATGAAAATAGTTTGGTATGCATAAGTAGATAAGACTGGGGAGACAGAGCGTCAACGTCAACAACGCAAAAAACAACGGGAGTAGTAAATAAAAAAAGGATTACAAATGTGATTCAGTTAGTGTTTCTACGCAGAGTGAGATTGAGAGAGAGAGAGAGAATGTCGTGGCTGTTAAGATGCGGTGACAGAAAACGAGTGAGTTATCTTTTCTATAGAATTATGCTAATAAAGTGATGAGCTGTATAATTTTTCTCGTCCTCACGTCCGTGTTTATAGTTTGCTTTACGGTGAACGTATTGGAACAATAATAAAATGATGATGAGGAGATACTAGCTGAGTGTAAAAGTGTTGTTGTGTGAGACTGGTCTGATGTTGCATTGCATAACTTCTGTACTAGTTGCAATGTCTTTTAATTCTGGTGGTGGTGGTGGTGGTGGTGGTGAGAAACAAAGGGTTGAGCTTGAAGTTTCACGAGAGCAACTTTCTGTGTCGTCCCGACGAGAGCCGAACTTGTACTGATGATGAGGGGAACAAACTAAGGCATTTGGACGAGAGTGAGAGAGAGAGAGAGAGAGGAAGCTGAAGAGAAGTACAAGAGTTAGTTTAGTGTGGAGTGCAAGTGCATGTAGTGTGTAGCTATGCGTAGATAGAAGTAGTTTGTACGAGGAGGAGGGAAGGAAAAGAAATCAGAGCTCGTGTAACTAGTGGAGCAAGAGCAGGAGAAGAGTGCTCAGAAGAAGAACAGCGTTAAGTCAACGTCAACCTCTGCTTCGTTTGCGAGGAACTGAATGGGGAAACAAGGCGAATGTCGAGGAAAAGAGCGGTTTCTGGTGCGAAAGGAATTTTCTTGACTATTAGTCGGCAGTTTGTGTGCTTTGGCTCTTTTTGCACTCCTCTTTCATCCATTATGCTCGTACAGAGGAGAAACTATAACTTTAGATCTCGTTCGTCGAAAGGGAGAGCGAGACGGACGGACAGGGAGAGCGAGCCGTCCGTTATTTCACATTATGTAACCAACTCCAGTCCGACTCTCCACCGAAACTCACAACTAACGCAATGTAACAAGTTAAAACGTACAGTGGTGTATCCACACATTAAAACTGAACATCATTTACACTCTAATGTAATAATAATAGCAAACAAATAGAACTAGAGCCTAAAAACGTGCATATAATAATATGTGTGTGGCTATAGAGAGACTTCATGGGTGGACGTTCCTTCCTTGTATTAGTATTGCAGTCCCACTCCCGCTATAACTTAAAAAAATAGATAAGATGGGGAGATAGCGGAGTAAGTAGTCCGTGCAGTGTCCTCTCTCCGGAGTCTAATGTCCAGTCGCTTCAGTCTCACTCAGTGTGTGTGCCTTGTAAAGGAAGTGAGACAATGAAGGCAGGCAGGGAGAGTGGAGGTAGGCACTGCTGGCTTGGACTGCTCTAGTCGGCAGTCGGCACAGAGCGGGTTAAGCTTTAAAAGGACAGGAAGGAACTAACTGAAATAATGGGCAGACAAGGCGAGGGGAAGGAAAGACAATCCTCAAGTTGAACCTATAAACTATTTTCTAGCAATCTGCCATTTGTTACTTCACGTGTTGTCCGGAACGATGCAATGCTTTTTTTCTGTCTCTCTGTATCTTTAACTAGTGCCACTATGTCTCTATCAGACTTCGCATGGGGAATAGAAAGGAGATCAGACAGCTCTATAGCTCCAACTTCCAACTTCATATTATTATAGAAATGGAAAGGAGTGCTGGACAGCCGTGTGTTCGTGCATTGCCTTCTCCCTATGTAGGTTAGTAGGAGTTTAGGGCTTTAGCAGAAACCTTTTCCTTATTTCATTCCATAAGAAACCTAACTCCCAGGGTTGTATATTGTCCACCAAAATGGAATTTCAGCCATCCAGGGGATAAAATAGATGAAGTTGGACAAAATAAGAGTGGATGGCATACAAGTACATGTGCCAACATACCATAAACTTTTTGTCGCATTTCCTTTTGCTTTTTATCCAATCTAAAGTTGCAAACTTCAACAAAATATATAAATTGATTTCTTTCAAAAATTTCTCGTAAAAAATATGAATTAACTTTGAGAGTAATCAAATGCTTCTGAGTGCAAAAATTCTAGGGATGGAAAATCAAACTACACTTTAGTCCACTAGGTGCTATTAGAAATGACCAATCCAATTTACAGTTTTTCCTCTGTTTTACTATTAATCGGTTACTGTTTACTGATTTTTGAAGGAAATAAGTTTTAGTAGATTTTATTACAGTAGGTGTAGTTGCTCTAAGCGTTGTTGACGTTGATGTTCAGAAGTAGGTCTTATTGCAGTAGGTGTCAACGAATAGTCCTTATTTTATGTAGGTATTAATACTGTAGGTCTTTTCGTACGTAGGTGTTGTTTCATCTTTCGCCTTTTTGCAGTAGGTCATAGGACTTAGAACGCTACGCACATGCCTGCCATCAAATTTCACAATGAATTGAAAAAACCTAATTTTAATGCTCATGGTGAAGTGGTCCAAAAGTTGTAAGCAAAAATTTCCATTAAGATTCGCAAAAAGAGACAACGAAACTCTCATTCAATCTACTCGATGGAAGTTGATGGTAGAGACAAATAACAGATAACACCCATTATTAAGTTAGTTAAGTTTAGTTAAGTCTAAAGAAACGTGGAGATTCCCTTGCATAATGCAAGCAAAAGATCCACTGGAGAATTTTTGCTTATAACCTTTAAGTCATTTGACTGTGAGCAGTGAAATTAGTTTGACTCGATTCTTTATGAAATTTTATTTTTAGATATGAACTCATGATGTCTCCCAATTGACAATTTTTTCACTACAATGCATACATTAAGTGTATGTTCATTTAAATAAATAACCCAATTGCGTAAGTATTTTGCATTATTTTTTTACCTGGGACATGTGAATGTTGCTCGTGGCATGAAGTTATTTGGCATCCCAAGCTTGTAAAAATGCCTAAAATGACATCATTTTAAGTGGCACCCTTTAAGTAGAAGTACAAAATAAATAGCATAAAACTCAAAGCAAGACACAATAATAGTGTATACAATTCCATTAGTATTAACATGACTTTGATTTCATCCATCCACTATTCACCTGGTTGGAATTGAAGTGGATAAAAGCAAATTTGTCCATTTTTATCCTATCCCTTCATTCCTCCACGCCAACCCTGCTTTCTCCTATGTTGTCTTATGTTTGGAATTGCTGCACAAAAGCCGGCTGGACTTGACTTAAGGAGAGTGGATTGGAGTGAAGTGTCCTGTCGACTAACGCGGCCTGGGTGGCTTCTCTTAAAAAGACAGAATTGGACGGCAAACCATGACATGTCATCCTATGACCTACCTACTCTACTAGTCATACTCTACATTTACACTTATTGCACTTTTCCTTGTCTTGCCATGCAATCTCCCATGGAAAAGTATATCCCTAAGTCCCTTCTTCCTTGCTAATCTCACGCTACGCTCACTTTTCTTTATCTCTACCTTCCAGCGAGATGGAAATTCTGCTCTACACCAAACTTATGTATTCCTTAATAAAAACGCGTTCCAATTTCTCTTGCTTGAAGTTGCTTGGAATAAATTCAGAGATTACGATAGGAAAAATATTGAACATGTCTTGGCACGCATTGTCAATGGATGTAGCAACACTGGACGTTACTTTATCAAAATATCAGAAAATAATGTTTTATAACATAGACCTAAGATTTATAGAACAGAAAAATCAAAGAATTTCTGTCCGAACCAAGGGTCCTATTGATTAGCTACCCTTAACTTGTGTAACGTGATATATAACATCCTGTGTGCAAAATTTTTGCAACTTGGCTACCATCTTGGCTTCTTGTTTGGTTAGATCAGAGCCATAGCTGATGCCGTCCTCCGACTTGGGTACCAATGAGTTGATATCATTACGAGCTCTAATATAAAAGGATATCAGGTGAATGCTTAATATCATCTAAAAACAAAATTCTTTGAGATAAAAGTGATTCTTTTTCAGAAACGAGAACAAACATCGCCCAATATTATGCAAATACGTATCCAGTAATATCAAAAAGACAAGTGGAAGGAGAACATTTTGACAGGGTGAAAACACACCGTAATGATGACTTTTCCTCGACTCTTATTCCTACCTGTTATAAAAACTATTAGCGAAAAAATATATAGATCTTTTTAAGAGTACTAGGTACCCTCAAATAGGGGGTAGGGGCATTTGTCCCGTATGTCACCCCCTCTATACAGCCATGCCAATAATGCTGTCCAATGGGATCGGAGGAGAGAGAGAGAGAAAGTTTTACAAACATCATCAACATCATTCCATATTTCTCTTGGTCGTATCGTTTACATTTAAAAATAAATCGCAATATATAGTATATAGATGCAATCTCAGTGAAATGATTAACAATATAAATCCATTAATTTTTCAACATATACTAACGACTTTGTATGTCAATTTATTGCAACTTATTTACTGAGATAGAAAATTACATGTGACTAAAATGTGAAGACTACATTATAAGACAAGAATATGAAACATTAAATTGGCTTACTCGGTTATAGAATTTCAGCTCAAAATTTAGGAGAAAGGCTATTTCGTTAAAATGTATATATCTTCTACTATTTAAAATGTAAGGTACGTCGTTCAAATAATGACTACATGTTATTTTCTGAAAAAGCGATTGCATCCGATGTTATCCAACTCTCACACAAACGATTCACTCTCATCATGACTGTAGCATACATTGTATAAAACATATTCATCATATTATTATTACTTACTAATCAAACTGATAATTTCGATAATTAATGTACAGTTTTACTATGAACACACAATGAATGTTGTGTTCTATGACTTTTAAAATGTAGTTAATCATTTTTTGTGTTAAATTGGTTGACAAACAACATTACATAGAGACTGTGAACATAAAAATATACCTGATGCAAAAACCTCAGAAGTTGCTTCATCGAAATCTTCCTTTCTGGGAAGTATCACAGATATTTATTGGTTTCGTATCAATTTATACTCCACCTTCAAGTTTTTCACAGTTGAAAAATTAAGTGCCTCGATTCCCATCTTGAAATTAGGATCATTACCACAGTTCCCTAAAATAGACCAAGAATATGTCAAAATTATTATTCACAGTACAATCAAACATCGGAAAGAAATTCGATTTTAGTCATTTACAACAATAAACATCGACTAGTTTCATTTTAAATGGCATTTTTATCGCTAACTGTCTTTACTCGGATCGGAGCCTAAGCATGACATCTTAGTTGCAAATGAACACTTTCTGCGAGATGACTTTCAGCACTTTTCCAAATTGCTTCGGTTGAATCTTGTGATTTCTGATGTTCTACATGTACTTACGTAAGAGACAGACAATACCTAAAAGTTGTCTAAAAGCACACGCAAAATTACATCAGATTTTTCTCTTCTTCACGCATCTTTATTTCATGCTGTATTATTTTATCTTCAATTTCGGGTATAACTTTCCCTCGAAAGTTTTTAATGCTGGTCATCTCGTGCTCGACGTAGTCACGTAAGTTAGCTTTGCTATCACAAAGAAACTTTTTGTCTTCCGTTACAATTTCTATTGCATTCCTTTTCATTTCCATGACTTTTTCGCAAGTCCGGACGCAGAAATAAATTTCGGAGGGGGCCCGAAGCCAAATACATTTTATTTGCGTATTTACGACCCCTATTTCGCACTTAGCGCAAAAATTTTTGCAGTTTAAGGCCAAAAAGTAGATGAAAAATAGATAGTTTCGCACGAAGAGCGGAAAATTTTGCACATTTTTCCAAAAAATTTCTCTTTTTCTCAACATTATATAAGAGATATTTGTGAATCCTTATAGCTTGGTTGATAAGTTTTGAAGATATTATTAATATAATTAACCTTAACAGACAAAAATCATCAGAAATATGACAATTTACAAAATGAAAACCATGATACACTATATAACGAAGAGGAAGCTAAAAGAACTTCAAATACTACCCAAAGCATAAAACATATATTCTATGGTAATTAAATTAAATAGCAATTTCGTTTTCGTATATTAAAAGATATTCGAACTACCTGTAGCTATTTCGGAATTGTTTTGAAGAAATCCTTTGTTCATTTTCATAATATTCATATGTTGGTGTAATATTTTTTAGTTTTCAGGAGAGGATATTTTGGTTCTGAATGAATTCATTGAAAGGACGGGAGCGGAATTAATCTACGAGCTAAATGTCCTACAGAGCCACAGAGGAATGATCAATGGGAATGGAATCTTGAAACCTCCAGGAAAATACTGAAGTTTATGGCCCAAGACAAAATTAAAGTGCAAGGGATGGGAGTTGAAAATGTTGATATCGCAAATTTTTACAATGACTTAATTTGCATAATTATTATTAAATATATAATGTTTATATTACTAATACAACTTACTAATACTGATGAACAGAAACAGATCATTTGCGTCATAGTTTCAACGTTACAATTTCGCCCCATCAACATGCTCGGGATTTTTTGGTATTGTAAAATTTATTGAGTGAATTCCGTGAGTACGATAATTCTTTAGTAATAGGACCTGACACGGCCAGACCAATTCCTTTAGATTCAAATATGAGATCAGTGAATTACTTAAAACAATCTTTGCGTCACGTAAAACCTAGAATCCTATCAAAAATACCAGTCATCAGTAAGTTTGAAATTAGTTATTTGAAAAATATATTTTTGAATAGGCTGTGAATTTATCATAATTTAAATCATTTTTATGGGCAAGTACTTCTTCAGGGGTAAGACAGCGTCGGTTGAAAATTTTATGCATACAACTATCATGAACGATTTGAAACATGAAATTCGGTTAGCCAAAAGAATTGCTACCAAGTTTTACCCAAATGTCTCATTATAGATTGGTAATTAACAATAATGTTGTAGTACTCACATTCTTTCATAGTTAAAACATGGTAATTGTTAATGGATAAGAATATTAAATGACTTAATTAAACATTTCTAGGCGAAGGAAACAAGTTCTGGATGGGGTGGGGGTTGTCCCCACGTTTTCAATAAATTTGCTAGGTCTTTCATGTGACTCGATAAGTCAGGTCAAGCTGCCAAAGAAGGTATCGATGTTAATTTTTCGACTAACTCTCAAAGGAAGATATATGGACTTGTTTCTCCACAAGGACAACCATCGCCCGTACGTTGTTTGAAAATTCGAATTAATTAAAAGTTTACCGTTAATTACAATGAGTTGATTGCTATCAATAATCAATTAATTACAATTACCTAATTAAAAATTACCATACAAACAATTGCATAATTTGTTCATTATTTTGGGAATTTAATGAGTTTTTAGGATTTCTTCGTTTCTGTGAAGTACAAAAGGCTTGTAGGGTAAGCTGTGATTGGAATTGTAACAAAACGAAACCCTAAAAACATAGAAAGTTTTAAGAAAAGATAAAATAAAGATAAAAAAGAGTTTTAAGAAGTTTTAAGAAAAGATAAAATAAAAGATGAAAAAGAGTTTTAAGAAGTTTTAAGAAAAGATAAAAAAGAGTTTTAAGAAGTTTTAAGAAAAGATAAAAAAGAGTTTTAAGAAGTTTTAAGAAAAGATAAAAAAGAGTTTTAAGAAGTTTTAAGAAAAGATAAAAAAGATAAAACCGAAAATCAGTTCGGTTTTACACACACTGCTTGGCAGAATTAAACGGAGCTGGTAAAATATTTAGCTACAATTTATGTTCTAATTTATCAGTACATCTTGTTTGAAATTATTTTTATTCATTCCGTAGTTACCCTTTTTGAAATCAATGTCGGGGAAAGATCCTATAAAATAATCATCAAAGGATAAACACTTATCGAAGAATATCTCATTACTGCTCCAGAAAACAATCTACTATCAAAGTGAGGCATTTTTGCATAGATATTTACTTTTAATTAAATCCTAATTGTGGTGCAATTCAATATGCACGCATATTAATATTATGTAGGCATGTGATTCTGAATGGAGAGAAAATGAAACTGGATAAGTACAGTCAATTTCCCCGTGTATTTCCGATGGAAAGACACCAGCACTTCATATTCCCTGCAAACATCTTTAGGTATTGGTTCTTCCACATGCAAACCTGACTATTTGTAATCGAAGATAAATTCTAGCTTTTTTAATTAAATTATTGCTGAACAATACCAACGCTAACGTTATTATTTTTTTAATTCGTATTTATTTATTATATAATAAATATACAGTAGTGCGCTATGCACTAAATAAATGTAATTTCTTATTGATTCACTATTATAAAGTAATTGGAATCACTTTAACTCAATTCAACGTGATCACAAATTCAAAACAAATACATTTAGTTTTTATATAACTAACTAACATAGGTTGTAACAAATTGTACTCAATAAAAGTTTGATAGTGAATAGCAAACTAATAATTCATAAATATACAGTGTACGTATTATAGGCAAAATACGCTCGATTCGTTCTAGTATAAAATAAAGTTTTGCTTTTGGAGAGAAATGATGAGAAAAATTCCTTGTCTGAATATTGTTTTATTTCAAACATGATCAACTCAAAAATTAGCACATTTTTTGACGACTAGACAAAAGAAAATATACAAAACAATAGCACATTATTTGAAATGCACGGCATTCGTAGGGGTGTTTTTATGATTTTAAGTTCCATAATGCCCTAACGTTTCCACCAAGGCAAAAGAAACCAACCGACACAATTAACGTACTAATTTATTTTATGCATGGATTTTGAAATTGTGGTCAAACCTTTCAATAATATATACTTATTAGGCAGAACGGCAGAAACTTTGAGATTAATATGATGAATGTGTTTTATGTAATATATTATGTAATATATAATATAATAGATAGTTAAATTATCTTGGGACTGGTGGTTGGGAAACCAGTTACGAAAGTATACTGTAACCACTAAGTATAAAGCCATTATTATTATTATTATTATGTAATATAGGATACAGTCATGACGAAAGTGAATCTTTTGTGCGAGCATTGTTTAACAACGGATGTAATCGCTTTATTAGAAAATACCAGAAGCCTTTTTTCAAGGACGGAGCGGCTATGAAAGGAGTCGGCGAAAGAGGCATAGATAGTCCTTGATTTTACTTTCTGCAGTGACGGTAAGGAGTAAAGTACTGTTTAATGTAACTTACTCCTTAATTAGCTTTTACTAAAATAAAAGGCTTTGACATCCATGGTACAATATTTTACATGAAAGTTTAAACTCTTACGAATTCCTTTTTCTGTTATCTTCCAGTAAGATTTTGCTTGCTCTATAAGGTTAGTGTCAAATGATCGTGGTTTTGTAGAAGAATATTTACAGCATATAGATGAAAATTATACTGTAATGTCTCAAGTGTAGCTATTATATTAAAGTTAGAATTATTGTAAAGGAGTCAGGATTTGAATATCATTTTATTAATTAGCTCGTACGAATAAGCGGTACAGTATAGCTAGCACAGTGGCTAGGTTAACAGCGCGTTAGGTGCGCTAAACCGCACTGTCGGAGGACCAGGCCCCAAAATGAAAGTCTTAACGGACAACATTTAGCTTATTTACCGTGGAACATTCTACGAGGCACAGTGTATATTTCTCAAAATTTCGGTGCTAAAAGGTAAAATGGCTGTAGCTTGGGTATATGGGTTTTCAAGCGCGCTGAA
>JAAAYG020031459.1:0-15293 GCA_009936455.2 Tomocerus minor
ATGGTTGGGTTATTTTGAAAATGAAATGGTTGTTTCAACTTTGTTGAGATTAAGAATTAAGGATGCATAATAATAGCATTTCTCTGTCTGTGCTATTATACGGTAACTGACGTGTCCTCTCTTCAGCTCTCTTAAGGGCTGGATGAGAAAACTTGGCTCTTTTCGTGTTCTCTCTTGTGTAAGTAGCTATTAAACATAAGTGCAACGTATTTGCGCTCGGAAAACATCCTGTGGTTTTCAAATGATGATGAATGAATAATAATAGTCGGTAATATATTATTTTTCTATAGGTGAAAGTCTCCTATTACTTCATAGAATCATGCAGGGATATTTGTTATGGGTGTAGCACGAAATTAGAAAACAGGTATGCACGTAATACAGTTGATAGTGCATTGTAATATCCTCCTAACATAAACTCATGCGATTTGGTTTTACATTAGCTTTTCATATGTCGGGTTTCACAGTTCCATCTCCTTTGTTGTGAAGTGGTGTTGCGGATTTACTGTGAATGAATTGGATGTAAATACCTATATATTATAGCCGTGTGATTAGGGTGCTCACTCATTATTTCACAGTAAACTGGTATTTGCATCGAGGAAACGTTTTCCATGAGCAACGTTATTTTTCACAATGACTCTACAGAAAAAAATCTACCTGAGTATTTTACGTATTAAGAATGCACGTTATATTATGTATAGCTATTTACTATGTAGTAGTAAGTAATGATTAAGTGGATATATACGACAGAGTGAGCTATAGAATGTAAGGGTGGAATAATATTATAGTAAAATAGTAAGGTTATAGTTAGAAGAAGAGCTGGCTGTCGTCATTCAGAGTTTTCTGTTTTTTAGAGACTGAAGTGTGAGTATACTGGAAAACCAACAGGTTCATTGAACATTAAATTAAGTAGGCTTGAAGCCAAATACAGTTGATAACGTCCGGTTGTCGGAAGCAAGTAGATTGATACTATAGTTTACTCATTCTACCAGGTTCTGCCTGTGAAAAGCATTAGAGGAATACGTAGATTTAGGAAAGATTAATCGCTGAAATTAGTATAGGTAGTCTTGTACTATAGACAGTGCGCGGTACGGGGATGAGCTCTCTCTCTCTCAGACTCTTCTGATTGTTGCGAGTGAATCGTCTGAGAGTTTTTAGAGTGAAGAGCGGTGCTCTATTGATTCAGCCTCAATTCTCAAGTATCTTCCCCCGCACTGTAATTTGCTTTAAAGAGAATCGCCGAGACAGATATGATGGTGAGATATTATAATTGATGGAAGCTGAGATCACTGATTGGGATTTTGAGTGAATTGAACTGAACTGAAGTCAAGTCAAGAGCTAAAGGTCAACAGAGGAGACTAATAGCTATCTTTGTCAATATTAAAGATTAAAGAAGGCATGTACCTAAATGGAACGCGGAAACACTTGTTTCTTATAGCGAGGAACTTCATTCTTAGATTACTATACGCAGAGTAGGATAATAAAATATTGATATGATCATGCAGAATTGTAGTGAGCAAACATATTTGATTGAATATAATTGCAGGCTATTTTTATCTGTAGTGGAAGGATGACGATGATGGGTTGATGAATGAGTCTCGCTGAGGAAAATAATAAATGTAGTACATCTCTCTGTTGGTTAATAAATAAAATTAGTCAGTCATATGAGCAAATTGATAGTTGTGTGAATAATAATGATGTTTTAGGGTCATCGTCAGATTGAGGGGATTCCGTGGGTTGTTCAATTTAAATTAAAATTAAACTGAATGCATACTCCTACTGTAGCTAGCAGCTAGCTCATAAAGTACCTACGGTTAGTTTTCTTTATTGAACATTTTGGTGCAAGTCATCAAGATTAATATGGAGTGGGAGTACAAAGTACAATAGAAGTACGAATAGTGGCACAAAGTAAATAGTATTACGGTAGTTAGGGTTTGTATATAGTTCTAACATTTGAAGGTGCATTACATTACCTAATATTATTATAGTTAGGATGTACAGCTGTTTGCTATGTTGTATCTTCTGATAGTTCTTTCAAAGCTATTATGGGTTACACTAAACAAATTGCTGAAATAATATTGCCATGTCATGTCGTCATCATGTGACAGACGTATAAAAATCTTCTTCCGACGTTAGAAGATTATGATTGAGGACAATAGCAAGCGTGGAATAGATGTGACACTCGTTTGTTCCGAAGGAGTAACAATAATAGCGAATGTACAATGGTGCTGAAAAGGATTTCACCAAAATGATTTTATTATTATTTATATTTATGTACGAACGTACTTGAAAGAGCAATGTACAAAGTTGTGTCGCATTATGTGTGAACAATAACAATGGTTTGTTAACCTGCACTAATATAATGTTTTTGAAAATTAATGTTGTCTCGTTTGCTAATTTGGCAGTTTGTACATTGTAGACATTTGCTGAAAGTTTGTATGATTGAAAAGGAAATGGTCTGGACTGGTTATTATTGTGTTTGGTTTTATTACTTTTGTCAGTAGACACATGAAATAATAAATGGGATAATGTGCAGTTGAATTAATTGACATGAGAAGAGGATTGAAAAGAGGGTTGCCCTCTGGCCTGACTTGGCTCTGCGTGAAGCGTTGTAATTTGATCCTGAGAGATTCCTGTGTATGAGTCTAAGAGTCATAATTCTTGTTTTGGTTATCTAATCGGTGCATAACCTTTATGCTGTATTTTCTGTGTATGTATTTATGTTTGGGTGAAATGTCAACTTGATCTATCTAAAAGTGTAATGGGCTTTGTATGCTTTTAATTTATTTATATTTGTGAACTGTATGTGATGTGTGTATATCGAATGGATGGACTATTATAACTGTGGTGTGAGCAAAGAGAGAGAGAGAGAAAGAGAGGACAAGTAAACAGTACATTTGTAGCAGACACATTTTATATGTATGTAAATACTGTAGCTTTTATTAGGAGTTCACCCTAAAACGCTAAACAGTCAAAAAGTGAGCAAATGTATGTCGTGCATTGTGTTAAATCCATCAGTGATGTAAAGTATGCAGTTTATGTTCACAGTTGTGTTTACTTGAATGTGTGCTATGTAGTTTTGTGAGTGTGTGTGAATAGTCAGTGAGTCAGTGAAGTGGTAGGATATATAATATGGATAATACATGGCAGACGAGACATGTTATAAGTGTGTAGAGCTAGTTGCAGTATAAATTGTGTGAAGAAGCGATATGTATCGTATTTACTTATGTAATGCTATGAGGATTTGAGCGGATAGTTATCTACAGTCATTTGTTCATGTCTAGTAAGTGAAGATGAGACTAAACAAGTCAAGTCAAGCAAGTTATATAAACTCACATCAGAGCTCATTCGTTTTGTTTTGGAACATTGAGGAACTGTTGTCAAAGTGCAATGATCTGAAAGGGTGGAGATGATATTTGTATTGTACGTGTTGTTATGTTATCTATCTCTCTCTCTCTTCTACAATGTTCTCGACTGAGTGTCTCATCTATGCATTTTATCTATAAGAGGAGGAACTGACATTATAATACGTCGCATCACACAATGCAATCACAAGCCTCTCCTATAATATTGGCACTATTAAATCTAGTACGCAGTAGTATAGATTTCAAAAGGAATGAATGAAGATAGGTTTTGCAGTGATTAGAGATAGATATCAAGCCTGGAGCTCTAAGTCTCATCTTTAAAACAATCCACCACTACAACAGCACAACCTTGTCTTGTCTTGTTTACTATTGGGATTTTCATAAATCTATATGTTTTGCAATGACATCAGATCTGCTGTTTGATAATAGAGTTTCCATTGCATCTCTCTCTCTTGTTTGAAATGAGAAATTCATAAATGGTATTTAGTGTGCATTGAGATTTCATTGTCTTGCCTCTCTCCATCATCTTCTCTTCTCTTTATCTCTAATGTGAATGAAGATGAAGAATGAAAAGCTAAACAATTTAAAGGGTTTCATATCATTTAGCCTAGCTCTTTCTCTACTCTGCCTGTGTAGATACTAGTTCATTCTCCTTCTATACAATTTGACTTTGAGTGATATTTTTCGTTTGCTAAACGTCTGTGATTTGCTGGAGATGCTAAGATGAGTTGAGTGAGTGAGCCATATAAATATGCTGAGGTCGACGATTTAGCCTGAGTTGTTTTTTACGTAGTCTTACGAGTTATGTGTACAAAAACAGGTAGATGGATTTAATATACGATATGCGATATGCCTAACACATAAGGTAATGTACTAACTAACGATGCATTTTTTAAATGTGCGTTTAGTTTGATTTTTGTGTTTGTGAGTTGACTTAGTTGACCTGTGCTGTGTGAGAAAAAATCTGTAGGTATTTATGACTGGTGAGGCTAGAATTATTTGTAGAAATTAGCAAATAGAGATTCTCTTTGCAGAATTCTATTCAATGAGAATGTTTTAGTCATGAGTTTGAGTTGAAGTTGAAGTTGAGGAAGAGGATGGAGATTTTAGATGCCTAAGGCAGATGCTTAGCCACACACTTGATCACATGAGCCAGCCGACAAATATTGCTTCTCATTTTATTCTTTCCTGAAGAGGGAGAGAACCTTTTTGAGCCAGTTGGGTTTTTGCTATTACAGTCTTTGTCCTGTTTTTTTCCTTGTATTAGTAAGTATATGAGAATTGAGAAGCGTTTAAAGACTTATAATACTTTAATGACAGAAAATGTTGTAGTCCTGTTTTCTTGTAGTGTTTTTATGTTGTGAGTGTGTTTGTTGCCTAAAGTAAATTCTTCTAGCTAGGTGAATATGGAGTGTCGTCGACAATTGCAATAGATTTAGTTCTTTTGTATTTTGTTCATGTTTCTGAGAGTGTATATAGTTATAGTTGTATAGGAGTAGTATGTTGTTCGTTTGGTTGGTTGTTGAATGTGTGGGCGAAGAAGAGTATACAGAATGAAAAAGGCAGCTGGTCTAACAAGCTCAAGCTGAATTACTGCATAGATTAATGCATAAAGAGAGAGATTGTATATAGGAAGACTAAGGAACATAAGGCGGAATGGTAAATAGGCAGAGGGAGAGAGAATTTACAAACTAGTAGTAGAAAGATGAGTGTCCATTAAGCCGTTATTAATCGAGATTAATAAATAAGATAAAAACTGTTGTGAACTTTGTGTAAGTAGTTCAATAGAGAATTTATTGGCGGAGGGAATGTGTGTGTAGTGGCTAGAAAATGAATTGGGCTTAGAGTGATATGAGTTGGTTGAGTGTGAGATGACGTAAATTAAGAAGTTCGTTGGCAGTTTGTGAATTGATGATTCTCTTCCTATTTATTCTAATGAGGTTTTTCATCTTAGCCTTTTATCTCCAGTTGGTTTGCTGATGAGAAATTTGTCATTAGTCTGTGGGAAAGCTGTCGGGCAGGGATGAAATGGAGTGTTGTTTATGGATGGGAGGATGTCGATAGTGGTGTGAATGATGGGATCCAATGAATTGATAATCTGAAAATGACTTGTAAGAATATTGTGAGATCAAATCCTTCCTAACGTATAAATATATTTATCTTATGCTTTTGGGAGGTGTTATTTTACATGTACTGTCATTCAGTTTTATTTCTGGGAAAGGTGGGACACTACAATCAAATCAACGGCTTCAGTAAGGATTGCATATCTCTAGAGAGAGACTATATTTGTTGTTTGTCTTGTATCTATTCACACAGTCTCTGTGTGAGACTTTTGAAGCACTGTGATGAAATATTGAGAAAGGTAAAGGTTATTGTCATCTGTGGCGATGTAATGATATTACGTGATGTTTTTGTTTAGTTTAAAATTGGTGGCTGAGCTGAGAATTCGGCGTAGGTTTTGATTTGATTGTTTTTCACTGACTGACTTGTGTCTCGTCCCAAATCCAATGAGTTCAGTTGATTGTGACTAAGACCATTATAGATATAAAAGTAAATATGTATAATGTGTACGGTATACAGACGTGTATACGGTTAAGTCATGCAAATCACAAGATAGTGGCTTTAGAGTCTTAAAATTAAGATCCTTTTTGCTATGCACGTATTTTTATATTCTTATAGGTTGTGAGCAAAAGAGATCATAAGCAGATCTATGTAGCATTTTGCATTTGATTTCCTTTACTCTGCATTCTAAGCAGTAAAAATAGACTGGGTGTGCGCCATGTGGTGTGTTCTTACTTGAAGATAAATGTACACATAAGCAGATTCACGTACAGAGCAGTTTGCTCTGCACGGATATCAGAGCACGTAAGTATTTTGATGCGCTCTTATGTTTTGCGATGTTGTAGGTATGCAAATCACAGCTCTCTTTCCACAGCACAAACAATTTCATGTGGGACTTACAATAATTGAGATGAGACTAGGGAAGCACTCTTGTTTGTTTGCTGCCTTGCTTGAGTCTGTACACGGCGCTTCCAGCCATAAAGACTTCTTTCAATTCTCTTTTCTTCATCTTATTTAAGACGCTACCTACTACAAGCATGCATGGATTCTTTTTTTTTTGCATAATTTATGTTGGTAAATGTGATTTGCATTTGTTGCAAGATATTTTACATAGTTCCAAGAATGCCTGCATAGCACAACCGAAATATAAACTTTGTATTTTGCATCATTTACATACAGGAGCCGAAAAGATGATAGGTTTTAGCTTACTTCCTCCTTTTTCTTTAATCGCGTCAATTTGTGTTTGATTTTTAAACATGTTTTGTGGTTAATATTGACAGAACCTTTTTTGATTAACAAATATTAAACGAATTTATTTATGTATGAGTAAAGGTAGAATTTCTTAGTATTGTGCAGTTGTTCTTGGAAGAAAAGAGACTTGTATACAGATTTTTTTTGGATTAGGCAAAGTAAGCCGTACGTGTGTTCCTGTTGTATATTGATATAATTAATAATAGTATGAAGAATATGGCTAATAACATTCCAATTTTTTCTATGTAGATAGTACTGACTGTAGTATTTGAATTTTTTGCTGTGTAAAAGACACATTCAGTAATTGAAGAATTTAGCAAGTTGACGGGGAATGGGAAATATATTTTATTGTAGAAATAAGACGGTGACATCAGTATATTTATAGCATAGCGTGACTTTGGAGCATTTATCCAAGTTGGAATAGAGACATGCACACTCTGCAGGCACAGCAGTGCGAGTCAAATAAGCCAAAATCACCCTCAATTCATGTTTAATATGTGCATTATGTATGGATAATGAAGAGATAGAAAAAAGTCGATATTTAGCGGATGATACATGCCCCGAATTTTACCTCCGTCTATAGCTATGCTTTTTGTATTATAGGGAAATATTAAAATTGCATTACGAATATTATCACTATTAAAGTTATAGTCAGAAAACCAATAGATAGTTGCTATAATCTATTAGAGAAACATGGATGAACGGAAAAGGTTTTTGAGGAAATGCAACGAAAGTAAGTTATAGGTAGTCCGCCCGGTCAGTAAAAGTCCAATCAAAACTACGAGGAAACTACGTAGATAGATACTCGTTCAGTGTGAGGATGAGGATGGTACCTGCACGCTTTATTTTTTCATATTTATGTGCACGCGTTTTGAATAGGCATTTCCCATGGACATCCTATATAACATATGCAACCTAGTGTCTTAAAGCGAAAAATAACTCTTCTGTATAATATTGTCTTCTGATTATGATGGATTTCAGCGTTGCTATCTTTTACAATAAGCTTAGTGAATTTTGAACAATTTTTGTTGTACATTTCATTTTATGCACATAATTATTGCACGTATCGAATTGAAATCGACTCAGTTCAGCTGCAGCATTTTTGCTATCTTATGGACACCGATAATTGAGCAATTACGGTTGACCTTTAAATCTGTATAGATGAGGCAATTGAGTAGTAGGGTAAATGCCTATGAACATTTCATACATTATGCAGGTGAATCATAAATTGTAATATTAACTTTTTGTTAGTATAGCAAACAACAAGAAAAAAATGCTTATTTTTATGATAGCTTTTATCAGTGCACTGGCATTGCATTATTACGGAATACATTATCTAAAATGGGTGCATAAAAATAGGATCATTTCATTTACATTTGCTTGCAGTTGTTCATTTATTAGGTTATTATCAAGGTGTCGGTCGGTACACCAAAGATATTATCAGAAGGTAATTTTAACTATGATGTACGAGTGCAAAAAGATTGCAACCATTCAGCAGTCAGTCATGTTTTAGATTTATAACAAGAAAAGGGTATTTCTGCGAAAATATCGTAGGAGTGACAATGAAGGGAATGGCAGGGCTAGGGATGAGAAAATAACATAAGAATCAATGTATTGAGTAATTTTTTTCGTATTTAATAACGCGACTGGATATAGAGGAAGGAAGCATTTTGCAAATTTCAGTGAGGCGGAACATAAGACAGACTGTTCCAATTCCATAGGTGTTCTATTCTTATTGGTGTAATAAAGGTTAGTGAATGGAAAGAAAGAGTCATATTCATAATGTAAGGATGGGGAATGGGGAATGTATTATGATGATGGACCGTCAGGGCCGGTTATGGAAGGCTGATTGCAATTATGATAACTAAAAAGGTGTATAGGATTTTGGGTAACTGCAAAAATGCGATAGAGTTGCGGATTGTAGGGAAGGATGAGGGAGGCAATTACATTTGGTGTGAATTTAGGCAAGAAAGAATGTGGTGAGACTGGCTCACTGAGCTATGAATAATGATGGGAGCGTGCTAATGCATTTTCTCGTCTCATTCTCAGTCTTTTCACATTATTTATCTTTGTCTTTGCTGGTGTGCGATCTAATTGAGGTTTCTTTCTTTGTTTTTTTTCTCGAGTTCATTAAGTCTTATAAGGTGGGAGTCGATTAGGGATTGATCCCTAATCACTACAAATGGATTTGCATTTCTACAGATTTATTTATTAGCAAAGAAATTCCTTGTTTAAGAAATGAACGAGAAAAAAATGTATTATTGAATTTTTGTGCGTATGTGAGAGTGCCGAAGCCGACATTAGTTTTCTGAAGGTTCTTCCCGTTGAATGCTGTCAAGAGTGAAAAAGGCACAGATTATGTTAATATTTCTATAGTTCTATGTATAGGGATATGCAAAAGTTAAGAGTAAAATATTTGCACAGTATAATAATCCCAAATGGATTGCGGATACATTGATAATGAAAGTTAATGTAATGAGTTAGTATTATTGAGTATGTTGTGGGTTGAGAGATAGAGGTAAGTGTAAATAAATACTAATAACTGAAAGGAGAGAGATGAGATGAGCCTTAGTCAGCCACTAACAAAAGTCATCTGAATGGTTAATTGCAAGAACATAAGTTAAGTGCATAGAAAAAGAGACACATGTACATGTATTGGATTTTTTGTGTGTCGACATTAACTTTTACATGGTCCTCTCTCTGTTTGTCTCTTGTCTTTATAAGTATAAATGCTTTTTTGTCATTTTTTGTTGAATAATAGATGTAGTTAGCTTATTAATAAACAAGGGAGATTAAGATTTTTAATGTAGGTAGTAGTTAGCTGTTTGTCTAATGGAAGGCAAACGGTAGTGGAATTCAAATAAATATGTAGTACATGTAAGTAGAGAAGTGGTGTATCGTATTTCTGGTCTCGTCAGATTCAGTTCAATTGAGACGAAGAAGAAGAAGGAGAGGAGGAGGATTGAGTCAGTTGGAGTGGATGAGGATCTGCATCTTCTATGTACATACCAAATGAAAATATAAACTCCCTCTGTGCATAATAAATAGGATTTGTGTGAGTCTGTAGTGGAAGTATTTGTATAAGAACAGTAGAAATCGTGCAAGTAGTTAGTAGTATGATTGCCTCTTTGTCAAATTTGCCCTATGGATTATAATTTTATTGTGATATTTGGCGTTGTGTCTAAGGCTGGATAGGATGAGAGTGGTTCTAATGTGTGTATTATGTCGTGTGTGTGTGATATTATGTTCTGGGCTCTGTCATGCTCCTTTGAGTTCCCTTTTAAGTCTAGATCAAGGCTTTTTTATCGCCTCTTCAGCTATCTTAGTGAAAATCCTGTATATACTTCTATGGAGGGCTAACTTTGATCTCGTAGCTCATCATGTAACTTTTTCTATATGTGCACACTCTTGTGTTCTTCGCTCGTTGTTCCTTGTTCTTCCGTGTTGGTTGAGTTGAGATGGTTAGGTTTGGCGAGACTCACAGTAGAGTTAGAGTACAGCAGGCGTTTCTTGCTTTACTTCTGACTTTGTGACTTTAAGTTAAATGCTGTGTGTGTGTGAGTGAGTGAGATGCCATCAGATATTCTCACGTAACGTCCATGTAATCCATGCATGGACGAATGCTTTTAGTCTAATAGTCGAATTCCATTTTGATGGCTCTAGTTGGAAGTGCAATTGTAGTGAACTATAATATTGATATCTAAAATGAGTCACTACACTCTCTCGAGGCATTTATGGAAGAGTTTAAGAATAGTTATATTATATTCATCCATTATCCGTGTTACTTACATGTAGCCGATTAGTTTAGACAAGATATAGCCTCCTATATATAATGTTGACTACTTTACTTTACTTTAGTTAGTTTGTATATTATAGTTTGTTTGTAGTGTGGCAAGATATTTAATAGATAGTTATATAGGATCAAATCAAAAGTACAAGTCTCGTTTGGCCAGGTCTCGTCTAGTAAGTCAACTCAGGTTAGATATACACTTTTGCATAGTTATTTATCACTATAAGTGTTTTTGTTAGTTACTATTGTATTTTGGATTGTTGTGCATGAACTTGGAGGAGAATGGCATTGAAAGCAAAGTGGCCGAGCAACTCTGATGTAAAATCTTTGCTAGTTTGATTAGATTCAGTACATAATACATGGTGGTGGCTTAACTGGCTTATACGCTAAGATGTCCTTAGCATCGTTAAACTATCTTCTCTTGTTACACACATGAATTTAACGCTATGTTAGAATTAAAGCCAAGCATATTAGTGAGTGTAGCTAATGGCTAACAAGTATGAAATGGGATTTCATGGCTATAAGTAAATATTGTAATATATTAACTAGCTATTCTTCATTCTATATAAATGTATGTTATGTATGTATGTAGAATACGTAATGCTCTCCTAGATTAAAATAAGGTATTGTTGTAGGGATGTTTCTATTGTAGTAATTGTTGTCTAGTTCTACTAGCTAGTTTAAGTACTTTGTAACTCTGTGTGCCACTATTTTACTTACAATGTGAATCAGGTAGTTACTAGTTGTGTGCTTAAATTGTCTGTGAGCATGTACTTGATTTGCAGACTGATTTGTCTTACATCTAAAAGCTGGACTGAATATAAATGAATGTCAGAGAGTGTATATACGGAGAGAGAATATTATTATGATAGTAGATAGTTATTTTAACTGAATTACAGTAAATAACAGATTAGCAATTTGCAAATGTAGAGAGATGAGTAAGAGTATTGGGATTTTAATAGTTAATAGTTAATTTTGTGGCTGATGGATAAATAAAGAATGAGATTGGATGGAATGGAGAGACAAAGGTTAAAAGAGGAATGAGACTGCAAGGCGTGTGTCTCCGTCCCAAAGGTTACGTCGTCATTTGTAATACATTCACGATTGACGATGGGTTGGTTTTGTGTGTTGTGAGGTGACAACCCTCCCTGTCGCAGTTGACATCAGACATTAATTTGATCGGAGAGATATGGAGCTAAGCGTGAAAAAGTAATGGATGAAGAATTGGATGGTGGCTTTGGTTTTGGTGGCATGGGGAATAACTTCTTCCGTTTTCCCTATCAGGGAATTAAAATCATGATCTTGGTCACAGAGTCGGTCTTTGTGTCACTGTCACTTCCTGTCCTAATTTGACTCGTGCTCATGTCACAAGAATAGTAAATCAAGGTAATGATCTCGCGACTCACTCCTCTCTCTCTCTCTCTCTCTCCCAACATTCTCATTGTTTGCAAAGAAAGGTGTTAAGTGATGATGTGTTATTCATTGCACCTGCTGCATCGCCTGCATCTAATAAATGCACGTCACTACAATAACAATCGTTTTTTGACATGTCGACTTATTAGTAAAGGATTTAGTGGATTACGCTAAATGCTATCTCTCTCTCGTTTGTCCATGTTCATTATCTCTTGAGTGTTCAAATTTGTACAAAACTTTCGTCTGTATACCTTGACGCTATTATGGTTCCGGCATTTTGAATGTAATGAGATCAATTGTTTTATTGCCTTAGTTCTTTTTGCCTACAGACAGAGTTGTGCTTAATGTTTTGTGAAGTTTAACTATTAGAATGAAATATTGCTCTGTGAAAATCGTGGGATGAAAGATGTGCATGCACTATTACCTAAATATGTATGGAGTTAGAATAGTTGTAAAATCCTAATTTCTATAGAATAGTTAGCGAAGTATTGAGGAAAAGCTTTGTAAGACTTATAGAAATGTCTTAATGTCTTTTGTGTATAAGTCCTTGCTTTAAAAAAGGCGTAGTTTCATATAATATATATACCTATAGGATATATGTAATGTATTTATGTCAATATTATTGTGTGTGTACACGGGGCACCTAGATTTCTAATGAGTCCCTTAGAGTAAATTCTGTTTTGCTGTGCCACTTTAGTTGTCTGTTTATTGTTTTATTGTTTCTCGTAGTTGATTTGACTGATAGGAGAAGTGTGCGTAGGCGGATTTTAGTTATCCTGTAAGATTTGACGGTTTTTTGACGTATAGTGAGTAGGATCGGTGTAGGTCAAGGTAAGAGAAGGTTGTGATTCTGCTCTGTCATGTTAGCTATGATTGGAGAATACTGAATAGTAGTGCAGTGTACAAGTTTTGCAATGAACGGATTGAGCAGGGTGTTTGTCTTGTCATGTAATGAAGACAGGACGAGGCTATGCGACTATTTGTTTGCAAATCGTGTTTCTATTAGTCTGTGTGCAATCTTGAGAGGAATAACAGGATCGTACTACAGTTAAGATAATATATTGTCAGTAATTTAGCTTGTTTAACTCGCTGGCTAGCAGTTGATTTCACTCCAGGCTCTTTCGGCTAAAAGCGATATGAAAATATTAAGACATACCTTTGGCATACCTACATTCTTTGCTCACACAGAGTCAGGAAGTTCAAATGATATTTGCAATTTGCTCTGTAATTTGTATTCTTATCCCCCTGAGTCGTGCTTTGTTTTTCTGGATGTAGATTAAAAGGCCAAAAAATTATTTAGCTTGGGCTAGGCCAGGGCACTCAGGTTAAATGTTAAAAGTCAATCGGAATTCTATGGAAAATTAGCCTCAAAGTATTACAATGAAATTAGTTCATTCAGTCATGTATGTAAAATAAGCCTACATTTCTAAAAAGCAATCAATATTTCTTGGGATGACATTCTTTGCTTTGTGTGCCCACACGTAAAATAACTGAAAATCCTCTCTTCGGAAAAATAGCTGACCATATCGGAATCTGTTTCGTGCTCCAATTTTCCCTACGCTATTTTCAGGATATTAATGATTATTTCGAATTTTTATTAAGCAAATATCCTAGATATTGCCAATCGCCCACGTAGCACTTTTTTTTAGCTGAGAAAATATCTGATTTTCGAGGGCATAAAAATTAATTATTTAGGTACGGATAGGTGTACAGAGTGTCTTAAAGAAATTCGACCGCATTTTTATTTACAACAGTCATATATCAACGTGATGACTTTATTGTTCTCAGCACCCATTGGTTTTATTACACTAAAAGCTAAGTGCATGTATTTCTTAGAGGAATTCAATTGATCAAAGTGAATCCAAGCATTTTTCAGGTGACTAAGTTAGCCAGTTAAATGCTAAAGTGGTCCACTGTAGTTACATTGTTGTTGGTAAGTGAAAGTTCATGTAATAAATGTTTTGTGTACATTGTGTTGCTCTAACCGTTCATCGGTTTTCACACTAATAAAATGTGCATTGCATGCCGAATCCTGAGCCATTGTGCATTTTCCTATCGATTACCATTATTTTCTTGTGTTTCACTTGGGAAATATCATGATATCATGTCTTTTTTACATTTTAGGAGTTATTTAGTCAGTGAGTATTAAAATAAGTAATGTGGGGAGGTTGTCTAAACCGAAATAAATGGCATTATTCTCTCAGAGCGTAAATGGAAAATAGTTTGGTTCCGTTTGTCCGTTACAGTTTGCTGCATCGTATTTGCCGAGGAAGGAACGTAAAAAATGATGTTTGTAATAGCTATTATGTATGTTTAGTTGGGGTAGGCCTACGGTATTTCCAACAACAGCAATTCAGGTTATGTAATTTAATGGATGAGATTATGTGCCTATATTAGTTGGCCCTCTAATATAGTTTTGTGAGCCAGCTGGTTGATAAATAGAAGTGTGCTAAAGAAGGAATTTTTGATTTATTAATAAATTGACTATGCCAGTGAAGTAAGGACGGGATTCCGGAATTGTAGGCTCTAGGAAATAGCAGTGTATTTCTCTGTTCTATATTTATAGTCAGTTGGTAAAAATAATTGGAAAGTTGTCACGTGTAGTGTCGCCCACCCAAAAAATGCAGAGAATTGGTACACGGAGTACCATGATCGTAATTTCAATCAATAGCCTGCATTATTTTTTTCACCTAATTTGGAATTTACTTTGAGCTTAAAGGAAAATCAGTAGGCTGACAGGATGGAATATGATATCAACTTGAAACTTGCCTCCTTCCTTACAAAAGCTTGTGACAAACATGTAAGGTAAAATATATTATGTTATGTCCTGCGATGGATTACACAATGGACATATACATGATAAAAATCATACACACACCTACCTTATCTGTTGTAAGCTGACACAATATGTCGAAGGAAAGGCAGCGTAGGGTAGAAGGAACAAAAGATCATTAGAATAAGTGTGAAAAATGAATCCTGTGTTGTGTCAACGGATTCAACGATGCTTTTCGATTACGTATGCAGATAATGCTTTCTTCTCAAAGGATTAGCATGAATATGAAATGAATGTGAGTGCAAGTAACTGCAACATTGTTAACATTCAGGAGGGAGGTTGTCGTTTGTCATTCAAACCTCATCAACATATTATAAATAAAATAGATACTACTACAAGAAAAGATGTAGTCTTCCATTCAATGGCTGGACAAAGAATAATATGGTTCTATTTTGGACTTGATTCTATATCTAAAGGCTGATTGGAAGGTCAGTTTGTGTGGTTGTCAAGTAAGAGGGCTAAAATATCTGGACACGACTGGAGAGATGAACTTGACATATTGGATAGCCTTCCTTGCTATTCGATTAAATCACCTAAAAGCATTTTTTCCACAACGACGACGAGAAGAAATGCATTTTCTAAA
>JAAAYG020031470.1:0-15292 GCA_009936455.2 Tomocerus minor
CACTTTTCCCATATTTCCCACTTTTCCCAGGTGCCCATCAAAATGGGGTGGGAAATGGGAAAAGACGAAACCATGCACATCTTCTTCCAAAAAAATATTTTTGGGGGTATAGTCCAATGTACCCAATTTCAATTTCTGATTTTAGGGGTATAATTGAAAAATGTCAAGTAAAAACAAACTAATCACGTGAAATAATAAAATACTACAATTTAAAACTACATAAAAACAAGTAAAAATTACGTTTTTGTGGTTTTGAGGGACCAGGGTTCACATTCGCCACCCTGGCTGCAATAGGCTCGTGCGACTTCCATGTTGGCTCTTGCATCACGCTCTTCAAAAACTTGCTCCAGATTAGGCGAAGATCTTTATGTAATATGTCACAGTTGTTGTTTAAGCAGTCCATCAGGGGCTAAAATTTCAGGTAACATACAACAAACTTTTATAGTTAGATTCAAATGGCAATTTTGTATTTAGCAAAAATAAATTTCAACAGTTAACCCTTGAAAATAAAGGTTAGTCTTACGTTGGCCAAACTTGGTTCTCGGTCCAGCCAGTGCTTAACGGTTTTTTCATCAACTTTTTCGGAGTCAATGAATCTGACAAGCTCCTGTGTCCACCTTGCACTACGATGATGTCCAATAAGGCTTTCCAGCTCCAGGGATTTTTTAGTGAAGTAAATAATCTTGCATCTAATTCTCTTAGTTAAGTTTGCCCTAAAATTCAAAGACATTAAATTAATTGCACATCCTCATCGTGGAATGTTTTATTGTAAATAATACATATACACAAGGGATTTATTTACCTTCTCTTCTCCATTGTTTTTACAGCGGCGGGAATGAAGGGACCAACTTTATTACATGTTCTTGTCTTCATTATCCAAACGTTTCGGAAAATTATTTCTAATCATTCGAGAAAATCAAAATTACTGCAATAAATAATACAATTAAACTTACAGCAGAAGCAGATCTGCGTATTAAATAAAAAATAAGTTTAAAAAGTCAACAAATTAATTTTAAAAACAAATATTGAATTACACGAAAAAGTGAATTTAAAAAATAAAAAGGAAAAAAGTAGCTTACTTTGTTGAAGACTTGAAGAATCCGGTGACTCCAGGAAGGGGGTGGAAAGTTTAGTCAGCTTTCTTCAAATTTTCGAAGACGAATGACAGAAATCTACCCGGGAGTCGTCTTTTATACTGCAGCAAAGTCCTTTGTTCCATTGAGAAACAAAGGGATATTGATTTAAGTGGCAAAGGGGATAGGAACTCAAGGGGTGCTTTCAGCGGACCCACCTTTAGTCCCTATCCCCTCATGATTGTGAGAATGCTTAAGAAAACATGAAGGATACGTTTGGAGATGAAAGTAAGAGACTGTCCAGCATAGTATCTCCGAAAACGTTTCTAAGTTCAGAAAAGTGTGTTGGTAAGTCTCTGCCGTTTCTTCTAATAGCTTAATTCAGGTAAAAGAGAAAACGTTCACACTCTTTTCGTTTTGTGAAGGGAATTTTTAATGGTGTCCATTTGTTTATTAGCGTGGGTGAACTATAAATGCAGCTCAATGATGCTCAAACTTCTCTAGACCCATGTAAATGCAAACGTCAACTTCACAAAAAGATTCTGGAAACATCGTTTTCTTTCTAAGATGATTGCAAGATGAAACTACAGGGAGGTCACAGTATGGTACAAACTCCAACGCAAAAGAATCACGAATTTTTATATTTTTTAGTCTTCACGTCTGTAATTGGCTTCCTGATGCTAACAAAGAAAAAAAAATAACTATCACGCGAAAGTATTTGTAATTTATTTGATAAGTATTTCCTTTAAGTATAAATTTATGCCAGAATTAAAAGTTTGTAAGATGTGACAACGAAAAATGAGATTAATCAGTACTAACTAAATGCTAAATACTTTGTAAATGGAAATTATTTTATTTTATTCGACGACTGAGGAAATAAACCAGTAAAACGTTATAAACCAGCTTTCGTGGATGCAACTATACACATAGAACATTGAAATGAATTCAATGTAACCCCTATGTCTGAGACAAGGGAATGATTTATTTATCTTAAATCATACATACATAAACATTGATGGTACTGCTTATACGCGGCAAATTGTCACAATTCATTGCATCCTAATTATTTCCTGAAAGATTTCACTCGCCACTGCGTGTCCGAGTTCAAAATGCGCCCTCTGACTGAAAATTATGTTGCTGAAATAGAGATCCCAATGAAAATAAAATGTGTTAACATAAAGATTCATCGAAATTCATGTAATTAAAATAGAGGTCCATAAAAATTCGTGACACTAAAATGGAGATCCTTAGAAAATCGTGTCTTATAAATGGAGATTCATGGAAATTCATATCTCAAAAATGGAGATCCATAGAAGTTGATCTCAGCACTATGCCCATTAAAATATAGATCCCTGGCAAATAATAAAGGTTCATGAATATTTTGAACAGTTTAAAGAAAGCAATTAATAAATAGTTGGGCATATTATAAATAATGTAGGAACGAGATGCTTTGCATTTTTAGAGAATTTAAGGAAAGCAGTAAAAAAAACAAAGAGGTAGGTATGCATATTTGGATTGACTATCTAATGAAAAGTTGCGAATATTTTTGAATATTTACTGTTAGCATGCTTACTTTTTGAAAAAATATGGAAAAGTACTAATACACAAGGTAATAACAGCGGTTTTTTACTACATTCATGATGGTTCCGGATATTGTAATTAAGTTTGAGCAACCTTTTGATCTCAGTACAATTAATTTCTTGTTTATCAATGGACAACGAGGACAAAGACTGCTTCTGTAATAAATAGTGGAGTAATTTAAATGAGGAAATAAAATGGCTGCGTTAGAACAAAGCACCACCTAAATCTCAAAGGAGAACTCGGACAAAGAAACGTGAGAAAGTCGGGATAGGTATAAGTGTGGGCATTGGTGGCAAAGATTGTACGTCGGGAAAAGAGATGTCGGCTATAGGCAAAAGTTTGAAGAACGCGAGTTGGAGAAAGGCAGAAAGAGGAGGGTTTCTTAGATATCGATTTTCGCCATTTTCTGCACAGCTATTAAGCTGGGGAAAGGAAAGAGGCTTGTTGTCCAGCAGTCAGTGCACTCGCTTGAGGAGACAAACACAGATTTCCACTCTTTTCCTCTCCTTGTTATTCCGCCTGGCTACTTACCCTTTCCAATGGGCGTCGCCCGCCCTTTAAACTTCATTCCCCTTAAGGCACATGTTCTGTGTGCCCAAAACTCAAAAATTCACTTATCGCATTTTTAAAAAGATGTTGAGCTTTATTTTATTTTAAAATAATGCTACCGAATGTAAATTTTCTGATATTATTCAGTCTGAACATCCGTATCACTGGATACACCTTCCTATACATACATCATAAATGTCATAATTAAAAGAATACTCTTAAAGCCTCTCGAATCCCCTTCAGTTGACTTCTAGGACGTATCTCAGATCCGATAAAATCGCTGACGTGGGTATCTATTCTAGCATGCCTTGACAGTTTCCTTGATTTTGTCCATAGGCATTAAAATGCATACAAAATAGGATGTTCCTTCTGCAAATTTTCCCACGACTTTTCTCCTTCATTTAAAAATTATTGCAACAAAAAATCAAAATCTTATTTTAATTGAAATAAATTCTTACTAATCCGTATATTAACTCGCAAAGTAGGCTAGTACAAATATTGTTAATACAGATGAAAAGTAAATTATCAAAATGATTATTTAGCATATTATCACATTGTCTTCAGAAACCTAGTCGACGCGTGACACTATATTATTATTAGAATGTCAAGCGCAAAATTCATCAAATACTACATTCATTTATGGGTCAACTTTGCTTTAGCGCATTTTACACAATATTTTTTTAGTTATCAATAAACGGTTTTTTCTCTAAACTTTTAAAGGTTATATTTGTCGATATTTGTCGATTATGCATATCGGTAATCTGTATGTATAGATGCTTTGTCATGCATCAATGATTACTGAATGTTCTATGATCGACATAAATCATTTTTAATGTCATAGTCCGTTGGTCTGCTCTACGTGATATGCTTCTAGATATTTTAATGTCATCAAGAAATCGGATAGCTTCAAAAAAGCAGTTCTTAGAATATTAAAGCAACTGTGTTTGTAAAGGCATCAGTCAGGAATAGGATATCTATGTAGAAACAGACGGAAATATGACTTTATAAGGTGTTGCTGAATATTCCGGTGAAAGGGTGGTAAAAGTTTTCAAACATATTGGCATCTCATATTGTAAACGATACGCATGTAGCATGGGAGGAAAAGAAAATATTGAGTGCTATCGAAGAGCAGACTGTTGAACTAGTGGAACCAATATTAGACTTACATAATAATATAAGTTAGATATATTTACTCCACATGTAATTTAAATGAATCAGACAATAAATTAAAATCTGGTAGTCAGTATATAAATATTTGGGGCCTACTACCTATATCAACATTGAATTTCCCAAAGCACATTTATATATAAAGGATAGCCTTCATATATGTACAAGGTCCTCCAAAGGTGTGTGCAGGGTACCCTCCATTAGGGCGAGCTTTCTGTTACTGCTTGCCGTTAGTTTTTATTACTATTTTGTAGCAATTATTTTCAAAACTTGATTTTCTGTATCCTCGCACTAGTATTGCAAAATAGATACAGTATACTTTGGGCCTGCACCCACGCCAGCTCCTAAAATGATTTCATTTCTCGTTTCTAACTTTGCGTAATAAAAAACTGCCATCTTTATTAAATCATTTCTGACAATAATCCTGTCTTTTGATGATGACTGACATGAATCCTCTCTGGTGCAAATGTCACAGCCTACAATCTGTCATATTCCTGGTAATTTTTTATTATATTTTAGGAACTTTCCAAAAATATAATATCAAACGTGCATTGCCTAATATTTTTTATCCCATATTGAGCATTAATTCCAAAACCTGTTATCGTACTCAACCAATGCGTTGCGTGGGCTTGGGTGGGTTAATACCTCAAGGAGATTCACACGAGATAAGTCTATTTAATGTTTACTTTGTTACAAGTAAGGGAAAGTATCTGTTTTTCCTTATCTTGCATTTATATATGAAGGCCTGTGATGCCTTACGCATTCGTCATTCATTTTTTGTGCAAGAAAAACTCATTTGTAACTTGGAAGACTCGCATGAGTTTACTCTTTAGCATGTATTTTACTAGGTAGCAAATGTAAAGGAGTCTTAGTTTTTTTTTTTACTAATTGAGTAGTTGGCAGCCTTCATTTAAAAAACTATAGCCAGACTCTAATGTCATCTCCAATACGCTAAGCTTACAGAGTAACTTTCTCCGATTTCCTATATGCACAAACTTATTTTGTTAATCGGAGGGCATGAAAGGAGAAGCCGAAGAATTTCTCATTTGAAGGAATGGCAAGGAGTGAATAGTCGCCAGTGCCAGTGGTGGTGCCTGATGCAAGTATCATGTAAAAAGGTCGTGTAGATAAGTTTCCTGCACCGGAGGTAGCTAGCAACTGAACTCTTGAGAACTGAATGTGCCTTTCTCCTTGTACTCAGTTTTCATCCGCTCTGCTCGAACTACTGTAGCACTAGAGTTCCATTTGGGGGCTAAACTACTTGCCCTCCAATCTCTAACGAAAATATTCATTTCACAATTGGCGAAAATTACATTTTGGAATTGTTAATTCATACGATTATAAGCAAATAAATGGATGCCAATTGAATGGGTGCATTAAACTGTCCATATAACTATTTACAGCAATCCTTTATTACGTTTTGATTATTTTCAAATTGAGACAATGAGATGAGTGAAGGGTTTAATATGTAGAAAATAATTGTTTTATATGTAATGATATGTAGATATTCAATATGTAGTTTAATATGTATAATGTACAGATATGACGTTAGTGTGGGTTGTTTACTGTGACAGAGTAGAATGACCAGTAATATAATTCTTAGAAATTCGCTTTAGCCGATTCAGCTTCGTCAGATGTAATTGTTTCACGGAATTCTAAGGGCATTGAGGAGATTGTTGACGAAGGTAACGGTGATAAGTAGGAGGGGGTAAGGAGGCCCACCCTGACTTCGATCCTGCTTGCCTTTCCTTGAGTGGAGTCGTATTTTTGGTCTGACTTTGACTCTGGGAGTTTCGCTGTAGGACTCTAAACTGGAGTAGAGTAGAGCACACGCAGAATATTTGCCAACTCACATCACATTCAGTGTGCATAGTTGACTAGGCCGTGTGCATTTGCAGATGTGCAATGGACTTCTCTCTCTCCTGCTTTCCCTCTTCACTACAACAACCGCACCACGTAAATAAATACTCGACTCCATGCACACACTAGCTAACAACGACACACACACGAACCATGACGTCTTCACGCAGAGAACGTGCAATTGATTAGACAAAACCAGCAACAGCGACCCCCTCACTCGACCCCCTAAAATCCCTGCTCAGCCCACCATGACAACGTAATTAAACAGCTGTGAATAGTCTGCGCTTATGGCTAGTCAGATGCTGGGCGCTTGTCAGTGTGCGCTCAGTCCGGCACACAACAACAACGGACCTCAGATCCCAGAGTGGCCGGGTCTTATAGTATTTCGCCTTTTTCCCACCTCAAATCGGGAACAGTTTTTTTTTCCTTTTGTACACCTATGTATTTCATTACCCGTATACCGTATGAGAATTAAGAGCGGCTCCGCGCTCCGTCTGAACCATCTCCACTTTATGTACGATCTCCGTAGCTCTGTTTTTGTCACAGAAATACAAATGTTGCAGATATGACATGCTTAATATTATATGACTGATGCAACAACTATGAAATATTTCAATACATCGCACTCGCGATGTAAAAATATTTTAATTTAGCAGTATGAGCAATTAGCCTAGCAATGCATGGCTTCTTACACGTACTCGTAAATCCATTTTACGTAATAAATTATCTGAACACGTGTTGTTGAAACAAAACATACAAGGTGTACAACAGAGTATATAGTCGGCATGCCGTAAAATATGTTTTGTTGCCGCATGCCGTAAATACCGTAAATACCATAATTGCCGCAAAAGCCGTAAATATGATGTATGTATGTATAATTTGCATACACACATATATTTACGGCTTTTACGGCATGCCGCAATTAAAAATCATGCGGCATTTACGGCAATAAACGGCAGGCGGCATATACGGCACACTCGATACTCTGGTGTACAAGGATGTCCAATTTTGACCGGGACTGAGTGTGAAAAGAGGCAGTTAAGCACTTTGTAGTTGTGGCTTTGCAGACAGTGTTAAGGCTGACGGACTACTATTTGTGACAATTTAGAATTGATGCTGTGGGGGACGTGAGGAGAATGTTGAAATGCAGCAAGGTACAATGTGTAAAGTATAAATCTTTTAGAGTTCTAATAGGCGTAATTACATAGCCATGTAAAATTTGAAAGGCTAGTCGAAAATTTTGTGAGATTGGAAATGGGAATAGGGGAGGATGCTAAGGGAGAGACAGACAAGAACATAGAACAGTGGTAGACGTTTCTCCGTGTATAGAAATTTAAGTTACAAGAGGTCTGCGGAGCACGAATTAGTTGAGGCAGTGCCAGAGCGAATCAGGGATTGACAAAAAACGATTGGCGCACTTATTAAATCTGATTGGTGGAGATGACATTTGGCGCAGGGTTCAAATCTAGGCTTAGCGTGTCTAGGCCCTGAGACTCTTTAGCTTGGCTGCCACTAGACGTGTCATTATTATCTTTGCGTATTGCTGAGGCAGGAGTGGATTTAGTTTGGGAATTGGAGTAATTCATTGAGTTGAAGAGTGTATAGGATTGCAGGATTGCGAGTGTATTAAGTAGGTGGATGGCTGGCGGAGAGCGAGGGAAGGGAAGATGCGAACGAACGTCGTCGTGTGCTCTTCCATGTGTCCGGGACTGTCGGGTGACTGGTCCATGGAAGCCCGGCAGGCTAGGCTCTCCTGTGACTTTCATTGAGCAGGGCTGAGTGTGCGAGAATGACGGGATGTCGGCTGGGCTGGAGAGTGCAGGGAAGTGGCTGGAGTGTTTCCAGTGATATCCGTTCGTATTCCCCTCGCACTCCCTCACTCTCGTAGCAACAGCCGAGTCGAGCAAGTCCAAACTTTCTCTCTCCATCTTTCTCTCTTCCACTCTTCACTCGCACACGAAGCAAGTCGGAACTCTCTGCATGACACTCCTGCTATTTATTCTCTGACGACCACGAAGGAGCCCACACACACTCCCCCGTCTCCAGCAGCCAACGTCTCATCAGTCCACACTCTCCTCCCCACTCCAGTCGATAATCCCCGTTGCAGGAATACTCAGATCAGACACTTCCCTTGACCCTTGACCTCTGCGAGATTTTGATTGGGAGGCATCCACCCACGGAGAAGTTTCCGCAGGGAATCGCGAATTAATTGCTGGGCATTGCTCATCCTCTTGCATTCAGTGCACTCCAATTTGAAATTAGACCTTGACGAGCTGTGGACAAAGTGAGTCATCAGTAGACTTTCGTGGAAATTCCTTCACTATGTCCTCAACGTCTCTTCTTCAGTTCAGTGCGTCTGTCATGGATTAGGAGTGCAGAGAATATTGAAGAGGCAGGCACTAGTTCTGACTGACTGATTGTCGTTTTGCTTTGATCAAGTGGCTTTAGTGGTTTCATCTCTTCCGCCGCATCTCACAGCAATAAACCAAACAGGATTATGTAAGGAGACCTTTTCACATCATTGTGCCTTGTTACTTTACACCCCTTTTGCTTCTTTGCACACTTTAGCATTCCTTTGATCACTTTGCATCTTCTCCTGTCTAATTGTCCCAGACAGATTTGATATTTATTATCAGATCTTGTCCGCACATATAAACTCACTTTTATCTCTTCTTCCCTAATAATTCTCACTCTTTAGTGGCTACCTTTATTCTCTTATCGCATCATGCAATTTTACCAATGACTGAGCTCTTTGTCACTTCCTTTTCAATGGGAAGACACTTGTGCTCATCTCCTTCCTAAATTTAATAGAGACACAAAGAGACTAATAATATTATATGTGCAAGTCATTACTGAATGCACAATGGCATTTTCATGGCTTCTATTCTCTCACAGCTACACTGACACGATCTTGCAACAGGCACCCACCACCGTTTATGCTAATGACAACTTCTTTATTTTCAAATTGCTTGTTAAAGATAACACTGCCATCTACTACGTGTAATGAACGCTATTAAATATTAAGCTCCCATTCGCTAACATCTAAACAAAGCAACACACTTTTTTGTAGCTTTTGATTTCAAAACTTTAAATTGTTGCCATTCACGGAGTCAGGATTATTCTTTGTTCAATTAGATGTTTTACATTCCATTATTCATCTCCTAATGGCTCTCAAATAACTTGCGCTCTTGAGTACATATAATTGATGCAAACATTAAATATAACATAAATATGCACCCAAGTTTTAACTTTGGCCCATTGCTAATTTGGCCATCTAAAGGTTGGGTGAAGAATTTTGTTGTTTTCGAGTATAAATCTACCTTTTCCCCCGGTGGCCGTATCTATGACTCCATTTTATCGTGATTTTATCCTTGGGAAAATGTTTATGCAATTTTTTGCATTTAAATTTGTACTTGGTGTAGGTTAAATATTTCCTAAGTGTCTCTTTTTGAGGTACACAATAAAAGATCGCTTGGTACAGAAGAAACTTGGGACAATGGGGAGGATAGAATATGAAAAGGTCCTTTCTGTTCTCGCTATTGTTTTAATCCCTCGAGTTTTATGTTTTATTGCCCATATTCATTAGATAGCGCTAAAAGACTGAATTATAGGCTCTAAAATAGTGTATGCTTGTGCGTGAATTTATCCCTGTGCATTAACAATGTTGAAAGAGCATCGTTGGATTAGTAAAGTTTGAATCACTATACAACAACCGGTTCCTTTATCAATTGACAACTCAGAGATTAACCTTTGACGCAGATTCGTCTAAAAGCTTCAAAAATTACTAGTTTTATTTGAAGCCATCTTTTGAGTACGCGGAAACATGTAATCGGCTACCAGAAATCCCAGTGAATTATATTAAGTACCACTTGAAACTTAGAGGTATAACTGAGAGTTGGTCATTATATCGGGTACTCTGTGCACAATTTTAGCACAAACAACAACAGGTTGACAGTAACACAATAGAAGTTACTTTTCAATAGAGGTTTCTTTACGATGACAAAGAACTGATAAATATGTTCATAATAACAAATATATTTATGACTATTAGAAGCAGTATAAAGCTAAATAAATATAGAATCCCCAAAATTACTTTAATCCAAATAATATTTAACAGTATTATTTTATTTGATTTGAATATTTTACACCATTTAAAACTACGAATAAATAGAAATAGCATAAACAGTATTCAGCTTTATACAAAATACAATGAAAAACATAAAAGCAATACTATCGTCCGAAGAAGCAATATTATTTATATCACTACTAGTTATTAGTTAAGATGTTGTGAATACTTGGAATAGCAAAAGAAAGTATTTTAGCAATAAAATTAAGTTAGGAAACTTAGTAGTAATTGGTTTTACTATAAAATGCAGTTTTAGGTGGAATTAAACATGACTACTATCATTCTGACAGTTTATTAAAAGCACATACCTTTTGGCACTAATTTGCGACTGTTAAACTAAACCATAGTTGGAAGTGCCGAATGGCCAGTTTTACTTTCTTATTTTCTATATAATTTAGTTAAAACCTGAATAACTGCATTCGCAATAATAATTCGCGGAATCTATGATGGTTTAGTAAATCTAATTCTATTCAAAGAGCAGAGTCCTTGGCAAGTATGATTAATAATAAGTAAATGCTTATACTTAATTTTTTCGATGTAAAACCAAAAGCATTTGCCTGTAAAAGATGAAGTAAAAGCATTTACTTATTATTAATCATACTAGCCCTTATGTGATTCAATAAGCTATCCCGGGTTTCTAAGTCTTGAGAGGAAAATATTCCACTGAATTCATTTTGATAAAACTTGGTAGGTAGTAGGTGGTCAATTTTAAAACGTTTGTAGAGTTCTGCTACGAAAAGTTTGTGCAGAGGGAAATTCTCGTGACTTAGAAATAGATAGTATTTGTCTTTTTTTCCTTAAAAAAATAGTATTGTAACAGCCAATTTTATCTGCATTTTGCTCGACCTGTTTATAAAATTTTTGTCTAAGGAGTTATGGTGTAAATTTAGAGTGCTTCCTTCTACTTTTATAATTTGCGGTTTAGCCATGTACATCAAAATTCGGATATATTTTTGTATTAGACGAAAGACTTAAACCTATCTCGGGATCTATACACATACAGTACAGAGAGACTGAACGGTGACATTCTAGTGACTTTCTCTTTCCACATTCTGAAATCATTTGTAACTTTTAGTTGTGCTTCCCGTTTATTAAAGATTACTTCATTATAAGGTTATTTTAGTATTCTGTACTCTCAGACATTACTGCAGAATTTTAACTAAGAAAGTTCCATGGATAGCGTTGGTTGTCGCCTACTGTAGATCTATACGAAAAAGGATAGAAAAGCTGTAATAATCGTGGTTGAGTTTAGTAGTACGGCAGGGCGAGTTGGCCTTGCTGGCTATAGCTATCATGGTTAGTTGAGTGCGACGTGAGTAAATAAATATTTTGTGCAATTGCAATTTCTGATGCAAATAAAGCCTGAGGATTCTAACGAGAGTGCGACAAAGGAGTTTATGATTATGAGAGGGAAAAGGGCCAGTGGATTTGTATAATTTTCATATTGAAAAGCAGTGACGCAAGTTGAGAGTGGCTAGAGCCGACTTGAGTAGAGCAGAGGACATGGCAGAGCGAAAGTTAGACAAGACGCAAGTTTCATCTGCTTCAGTTGGCATGGCATTGGCCATTACTACGACCACATTGCAATTGCCAGAGTTGGGCCCGATGAGTCTTGGCTTTATGACTGGCTGTGGCATTCTTTGCCCTACGCTCTCTCACCCATGCCCATCCTAACGTTAATCAGCAGTTAAGGTTAGCATAATAGACGCTCTTTTAACTAAAAAGGCAATAGCAATAGTAATGCAGGCACGACTTTCAAAGGAAGACAGAGATGAAAATAGCCACATGCCGTGTGCCACACCCCCTTATGCAAAATACGATTGACTTTTCTAACTTGGAATAATATATATAAATTTTTAAGACCTGAATTAAACTTCAAATGGCTACAGTATGCAAGACTACAAAGTGAAAACTAATTTTTTTCTGCTCTAGAAAGCCATGTTGTTCTTTCTGAGATTCTGTATGAGTATGTGCAGGATGACAGGCTCTTGACCAACCTGGAAATAATTGACAAAGTTTCTGTTAAATTTCGAGTTGTCCTATTTATCTCTGGTTTGTATTAATTTATTTTTAATTGTTTGTTTGAGTGCGGGTTGCAGAAGGATGGGTGATAGTGTGAAGCCCTTGACTCTCTGTCCATTGTGCTCCGTGTCTTTTGCTCACCGTTTGACCTTTGAGAGAGTAGGCGGCGAGGCGAGGCGAGGATGTTTTCTCATTTTCTGTATTGCCTTGCATTGTGAATGAAGATTGAGAGAGAGAGAGAGGAGAGGGAGTAGTATGGATACTCAAGACAAGAGTCTCGGCAGTCTCTTGCACTCTTTCTGCTCTCCGCCTGCCTCTCATACTCCGCTCGCTCCTCGACGTGAACTCACTTACACAAAGAATCTGAATCCTCTGCCTGGCACGTAGGTACAATGCGCACTACGCGGCTCCCGTCTCCTCACGCCGTCGGCCGTAGCGATGACATTTACGCAAATGGCTTAACGCGTCTACTCTGGAGCCGAGAACGGGTTGTAGACACCTATAGTACGAGTAACTGACATAACCACAACTGACAGCACATAAAATATTATCAATACATCTCGCTGTGGCTACATAAAATACAAATGTTGCATTTTTCAAACGCCCTGCTAAATATTTCAATCCAGCACTAAATCAAATAAACAATTACTGTCCCGACTTTACGTAAGTAATAGCTAAATATTAATAATAGAATGATGAATGGCACAGGGTACACAACGCCAAACAATTTATCTCTATCAATCAATTTAACTCTGGAAATTTGGATTAGCGCAGTCATTGTCACTGTCATATTGTTGAATTATAGCAGTCCTCCTCAACTCCAAAAGTTGAAAACAGTGGAGGAGCTCGATGCATATTCCTGCTCAGGGCTTCAAATTACACGATTTCGTTTTTGGTGAGGATTCACGAACTTTCCCTCCTGAAGATCAACTTTTTTTTACCAAAGAGATTAAAGATAGATTATAATTATACTGCATAGGACTGTATACCTATTTGTAGTCTAATGACTCACTTCCTGCACCATGCCATAAATCATGGCCAGATACAAAGTAGATGAAACTACAAGGAATAAAATAGCGACTTTAGCGACTGTAGCCCATGCTGGTCACACCCACTTCAATCTACGGTTTCAATTCAGTGTTGATATTCGTGCTGCTATTCACAGCGTGCATAATTAAAAACGTATCTAAAGCTTCCATATGCTCATAATATGACTCTATACTCAAAACTTTTCTACACAGTAGCTACCTATTTATTATTTAGGACTATGCGGACGACAGTTATTAAAATAAGTAATTGCACAGAAAAGTTATAACACCATTCGAGTTTAATACAAAAATTGTCCACTCACGGCAACATTCCTGGTTACACACTGAACATATTAATCGGAAGTGTGGAACCAATACAAAATATTCCCAATTTTCAAAGGGGAAAGTTCCCAGTTGTGAAAAATATCATCAGACACTCCGTGAATAACTCTCTTAGCTTTGGAAAATATTTTCCGAGCTCCATTGAATGCAAAGCAGGAGAGAAATATTAGTTTCGACTCAGACACGAAAGAGGAGTCTTCCTTCTGAAAGTTTTGAGGTCCGTCAGGATGAGGAAGTGGAGGAAGAGTAGAAAGTCCTAAAAGAGAGGCTAAGCAGGCACGGGTTGACTGGCAAGAAAATGCACATTCTTCGCAGTCGACATGAAGATTTAGTGGCCGCTATTCTTGAGAACGAAGAAAGAAAGGATGAGGTAATCTTCTCAGGAGCATCACAAAAGTTGATTAGTCATAAAAATTACGAAGTAGCAACTAAATTCAAGCAACATCATCATTCATTAGGACGAGAATGTTCTTGTGCCCGAGCTCCTTAGAATTTCAGGCTGAAATGGCCCTTTGTGTTAGTGCTCATCCATTCCATATTGTAATTTTCAGTTAGCTCAAAGTTTCAGATTTCGCTACAGATATTAAGAATGGGAGCATTAGTGGCAGTAAAGTACATAATGACCCACAACGCCTCATAACTGCAAATGTACAGCATGCATCAAATATTTGTAGTGTGTTTAGGGCCGGAGAATGATATTAACAAAAGAAACTGCGACAAACAACGTTTCTGAGCAGCAGACAGTGGAATGATTCTTGTTTACTGAATCCGTAATTCGGCAATGTGGTGAGGTAGCAATTTAGTCATTAGTGCGCCGCAGTTATATACAATCGACGGGCTGGGGAGGAAAATTTTGACGGGAAAGTATTTTCCTTGTGCTCTGCAAAGTCGAATTGAATTATCTCTTTTTGGTCAACTGCGTTGGCAGTTTTACAAGCAACATGTGCTTCTGTTTGCACAGATGGACTGGATTCAATTGCCATTGATTGCTTTGCATTGAACTCACACTCTTCTCATCATCAGTTCAACTGAACAGAGAGAGAGCTAGAAAAGTCTTTGAGGACGGGAAACTGACGTGGCCCAGAATCCACTCCACTCCAATTTCACACTGCGGACACTGCACAGCACTTGCCCTCACGTCATCCTCGCCGATATTTACCAGAATATTATTTAGGGCGGCCAACAGATGCAATAATGTCGACCTGCATTATACACGCCACACATACCAGCCTTTTAGAACAATTATACACTTTCCAAGTTCTGTACTATCAATCCTTCCGAAACAATATCTAAGTCAGTGTGCATACTTATAGATTGAAATTTTTGGAACTTTGAACTACGGAATAAATACAAAAATATGCCATGGGATTCTAGTGCGATTTAATGCAAAGATTAAAAAAATCATTTAAAACTAAGGGGGAACTTTTGAAAAATGCATGAAACTGCTTTAACCGTGACTGCTCTCCAAGAAAGTTTTAAAAAGGACCTAAAATTGAATAAAAAAATAATTTGAAAATAAAATGTCTCCTCATGAAATTACGTAG
>JAAAYG020031492.1:8786-50624 GCA_009936455.2 Tomocerus minor
GGATTTTTATACTGATTTCAATAGAGTAGAATCTACTCTCAAAATGTTTGGGTTCTTATTCAAAAGAAATAAAAGCCTGGACAAGGAGTCCAAAGGGAATGGGAGGAAATCTTCAAAGGATCTGTCTAATGGAACAGATTCAATCCCGTCAACTCCTTTGAGTAATCACGGGAAACAGATTACAAATTCCGTGTCCACGGACTCCTGCTACCCTTCCACTATAGACAGTGATAAAGAGTCCATAGATATCAGTATCAGTAATAGCAATTCATTCAGTTTCCCTCCAAATAAACTAAACGACGCTGGCAATTCGATTCCTCTCATTAAATCCAGCTCTAACGATATATCCACTCCTTTATTAAATGGAAAGAAAAGTCTGCTGGACAGCGATATCCAGTTCATTGATGAGGCTGATTGTTGTGATGCAAGATTGGACTCTGCTAGCCAAGATTCACAGTATAGCACCTTTTCTGTCATGCATAATTAAAACATTACTATAATTACTAGTACCTAGAACATTACTTCGTCATCTATTTGTGTATTTTCCATCCACTAAATAGAATTAATAATACAATATTCTAGAAAAGTCCTTTATTGCGCAGATAACAAGTGCACATGCAACTAATAAATATTATTGTTGTATAATATTCATGAAAATAAAAGCACATGTGTATTCATGTGAGCATTTGAAATCCGGCCAAAGAATGTTGGCGTTTTCAAGGACCTAAATATATTATCTACTTCAGCCTCTTATCTTTGTGTACAACGAATTTGCCTGCATTATTTATTTAGCATTCCGACTAATTAATCAAACTGACATAAATTTTTCCAGGAGAATGCTTTCTGAAGCGGAAAGGAAAGCAATGGTGCAGTTGGACGAAATACGCTCAAAGTTGATATCGAAAGAAACCGAACTAAGTCTACTCCAAGCTGATATTAATATGTTGGCTGTGGACAGAGACAATAAAATTGTCGAGATGGAAGGTAAGACCAGTTTAGAACTCTTTAATAACTTGAATTCGATCATATCATACCATACTTCACTCATAAAATGTTTTATACAAAAGCAAAATCTTTTCACAAATTTTTGTTTTGAGTTTGGGATTAAATTGCTTCAAATAATTTCACGTTTTAGGATTGACAATCCAACTAAAAAGACTGCGAGACGAAAATGAATTGTCTCTCAAGAGAATTCAAAGTTTTGAGACGGAATTGGACGATTTGCGTCAGAAAAATACGCAACTCGCTGAAGAGCTAATAAAAAAAGCTGGTATTCACAAATTATTTTACAGTAAAATAGGTTCATTTGAAGAGTTGTACATTGGAATTAATAACATTGTAACATTAATATTTTTTACCTAATTAAAATATAACACCGTGCTAATTAATAGTATACATTTACGTTTTATGATTTTTACTAATAAACTAGCAGTGTTTTACAAGTTTATGGCTGACAGTTTACATGTAACATTACCTGATATAAGTAATTACCAATGATGGTTGAGTTGTATTAACTTTTAGCATACTGGCATGAATTGTGTATTGAAAATAAAAGTAAGGATGGCGTAAGAGTTTCGTATCTAACAAAAGCAATCAGTAATTTTAAATCGTTAAGGATAGTGTCTCATGTCTTTCTCAATTCGATATCCAACTTTATGAATGAAATATATGTCACACTCACACTTCATCACACAAGCGTAGATAATGCACATTGCACAGTTGGGGCTGGCTGCGACTGCGAGGTCTACCGGTAATTGCAATGCTGATTGGAAAGATTGCTGAAAATATTAATAACTGCTAGAGGGTTTGCTAAATGTTTGAATAGGTATTAAAATGACGTAGGTAATATGAGACTGACACGAAGTGCAAAAGGAGTAGTTTACTCAGTTAAATTTAATGTGTCCTATAGATAGAAGTTGGAGTTGGAGGGCATGGTGCCAACGTTTGAACTTGAGTTTGCCCGTAGACAGGGACACGCGTTTATTTTTAATATTTCTCTCTACTATTTCCATAAAATGCCTTACAGTCGTCTCTACTCGCTAGGACACTTTGAGAGATTTAGTGTTTAGAGTGATTAAATGTAGCATTCTGTCTCACGGACTCATTCACCAGCACGCTACTTTTCATGTGTCTAAATTAACCTTGCTATGTGGTAAATTAACACTCGTTATAATCAACAAAAAGTCAATTGAATCAGAAATGGAGACATGAGATGGGATGAGACAGCTAGCATTATGTACTGCACCTACTTCACAGCGTTTATTTTAGTTCACCCATTTCGTTATTGATGATTTCTCTCTATAAATGCCATTTATGTCATAAAATCATCACTTTTTTCCTTTAAAACATCCCAATAAAAATGCGTGCCGTCCTAACTCAAAAGCTCCATAAAATCTCACACAATTCATTTTCAAAAGACTTATGTCAGGAATTATATGCTCATAAATGTCTTGTGGACTCTTGAACCGACGGAATATTTTTGTACATCCTATTCATGCATGTTTGTAGTAAACACTTTTGCATTCAAAAAGCTTTACCTTGTTTAATTGAAGTTGGTGATAGCTTAATTACGACGTTGATAACCTAATGCTAGTGCACAAAATCTTTTATAGCGTTCATTCATATAAACAAGTTGAAACTTTTCCATTTTATTACTTACTTTTGGAAAATGCATCATCTTCCACATCTAGTAATCACATTACAATAACCATGATATGGAAATAATTGCTAGAGGCTGCCTGTATAGTATATGTAGATATTATTTAGCGCATATAGGCACGTTTTGCTAATTTATTTGAATTCTGTCGCCTGTTATGCTTATAAAACATTAACAAAAGCAACACTATAACTTTAAAACTTGTAGTAAGTGAGAGATATCATTGAAAGTGTTGTGGTGATTAAGTAGCCCCTAATGATTATGTGGCAGTTCTAACGAATGGTGAGACTAATTGTAAGGCGATTGCTTATTTATGTAGGGATTAAATACTTGCCGTGTTTGTGTATTTGGTTCAGAGCAACTGAAATGCTTGGAAGGGTCGTCGAAAAGCGAGAAAACTACGACAGATATGCAAGCTCAAGTGAAAGAGCTTGAGACGAAAATGAAAGATCTTCAAGCTGAAAGAGACAAATTAGCTAAGGAGAGAAATTCTTTGGAGAGCGAGCGAGAGGAGGAAATCAAAGGCTTGCAAGAAGCTCTGGATGAGGCTCTTCAAGAAAAAATTCGCATTCAAAATAAGTTTGATCATGACTTCCGGGAGTTGCAGTCTGCTAACAGTGGACTTATGGATGACTTCGAGTGGAAGCTTCGACAAATTGAAGCCGCATGCAAGAAGAAGATACAGGACAAAGACTCCCAGGTCTCTTTTTATCTTTTCTTTCTGTCCCATTTACATCTCGTCTGTTTTACTTCTTTCCATTTCACTCTCATGATATTATCCACACCTTATTTATTTCTTTCCAAAGCCCTCTTCACTTCTTTCGGATAAAAATAGGGAAAGCAACAGAGATTTATCAGTCTTTTCTGCGCTTCAACAGTTCAATGCTTTCAAAGTTGCATGCACTTTCTGCGAGCAATTGCAGCGCATACTCAAAATACTTTTAGACATCTGAAGTTCCAATCAGAAATTTATAGCACAGATAAGGTACATAGACAGAATATTAATCTTTCCACAACTTCGCTACACTTTCAAAGCGGTAGACGTAGTTTTCTTTGGGTTTCTTCCGAAACTTTTCAGCTCACAAAGTGAATAACAATAATATTATTATTGCCCATATTTCTGTATGCACTTATGTACATATCTTGTTAGTCTTACCACTGCGCACTCCCAAAAAATGTTACTACGAAGATAAGGTAATTATATTACTAAGAGTCAGCAGATTTTTTAGATATATCTATCGATTATATAAATAAGTACTGGCATATAGGCAATGTTTTTGATGATTCATAGTTCACGTTGAAATAAATGACATGTACATGCTTAACGAAGCCTCTTCCGTCCTTTTTGCATTTTCTAAGATGAAGTCTCCATACAATACTTACATCATTTGTATACCAATAGGCAAGTGCATCTTAATCGAAGCAGTCAGGCAGTAAATGAATTTTTTGAAATTAGGACGCTACATGACAAGGCACATGAGATAAGATTAGAGCTGAGATCAATCGAAAGCAATAAAATATGCTAATAATGTCTTAGATTAGGGAGATTGGAAATTAGTGCCCATAGATTTTGTAGTGTAATAATATTGAAGAAAATCTCTTTTGGATAGCATCCAATAGCATTTCCATCAGCAATCTCTTACTAGTTTTGAAATTATGCATGAGCGGTACCTCGTCAAAGTTGACGTTTTGACTACTCTATCATATAGCACTAATTAAGCCATCTTTTTACACGCGCTACGAGCATTCTACGTAACTATGAAACAATATACCTAATTAGCAGCTTAAGATACACTTTGTTGAAATATGATACTTATCTTCTTAGTATTTATTTGAGTTCATAAACTATGCTACTTATTGCAAATGAAAAGGATTCTTCTCTTTATCTCAATGGGAGGTGTGCTTTAAGTCACAAATATTGAGAACGTAAATATATCTGTAACCGAATAACTAATTTGATTTGTAAACAAAACTATAAATGTGAATCTAAAGAGTAAACAGTAATGTCTTAGAGAGAGAGGGACGAAGAAAATATCGTATATAAGTTTGCAATGCAATAAATAACATTAGAGGACCATTGGTGGAATACAAATATTAAAAGTAGTTCCTATTCACTATAAAGACATCAAATGATTAGATAGAGTATATCTGTGAGATAAAATGAGCAGTAAAGTATTTTTATGGGTTTAAACTTTTCGTATGCGTTTCTAATATTTAAGTTAGCACTTGTTATCAGTATCAGTCTCAAGTCTCAACTTCACCATTTCTTGGGAGCGATAATAATCTTTCTCGCGTTGTTGCATTCTGTCAATTCTAAGTTGCTTCTTTACATACACATTAGGATTTGGTTTAATACACAATTTTTTATTGATCCTGCGTTACTCTAAATATTGTTAGTCATGCAATGCATTTGGTTGGATTCTGAGATTTTGACTCATGATTCATAAAAAAGGGCATGCCATAACATCGATCATGGAACAATACTCGTCTTTCTAAAGTTTGCTAATCTTAGTTCTACAGCTCAGCTCAAATTGCATTCTATAGTATTGAAAGGACAAGAGGTCTTTGGCATTGTACTCCCATAAAGCTAAGCTGTAAACGCTAGCATCCCTGGCGGCAAACAATTAACAAAACTTTGGGTGAATAATCCTCAAACTTTGAGTGAATTCCTCTTCGGAACACTATGTTTCGAGAGTGAGCATAATCCTCCGGGCGAGAGAACATCCTTTTTTGCCAGCTTAGGTGTAGTTGTATAGTACCTACATAATTTTATAGGTCGAGGGTGCTTCTTTGGAAATGCGGCGTCGGTGTAAACAAAATGCGTACTACACATTAAATGTCAGAGGAACTTTGAAAAGAAATGATAATGTCGACTCAGTTTTTTTCATTCATGGAAGTTAAGGAGGGAGTCATGATGCTGATGCCACAGAATGCATTGTTTACACAAAGATTTGTAGTCGTACGTTACGCAGTGTGGATGAGATCTATCTTCTTCTAACCCACACATATATAACATGTATACATGTAACATGTACATGTACGTAGTACGACTTCAAAAAATATTCTGATGAGATTAAACCACAAGATACAAGCATCTGTAGAAGCGTCTTTCAAAGCTAATGCGCAAGTGGCTACAGAAATTGCTCCAAATATTGTTCTGCTTGATTTTCTTTATCAACCAGCGCCACTGTGATAGATGATTAGAAGACGTGCTCCTGATTACGTCCATGTAGACATGTCAACTTGAACTATGTGATAATTATATGCACAAGTTGAGAATGCTACTGGTGGGAAAGAGCAGTAGAGTGAGTGTCTCAATTCTCTCTACACCTTTCATCTCTCGCAGGGTAGAAGAAATACAAAAGTAATTCAGACTTTTAATTAAATGATATCGCCCAACTGAATCATAGCCAAGAAATGAAGTACATAAGAATAGTAGACCAAGTGCCCTTTATTATGTACATTGCTTTTATTATGATACTCCTATGTACTTATTGTTTAGAGTGTGTCGCATCCTAGCTCCAAATTGAAAGAGCAAGATCAAGATGCCTCTCTGGCTCTAAAGCGTTTCTTGTTCAGGTGCCATTTTCTGCGTCTGTTGTAATGCCAACGTGCATACAAGACAGCAACTGCATTTCACAGTGTGAAAGTGTAACTTAAAATAATTTAATGCCAGATGATAAACCTACTTCCAAAGCTTTGCAATCAAGCATTGTCTTTTGATTGCAGCAAAACTGTATAGAGCTCCTTTTCTTATAACAAACGGTAATTAAAAGCTGTGTACTAAGCCAACTGTTAATATTTTTAGAGGTCATTAACACCGCATGCAAATAAATCGTTTAGTTGGAATACATTACAATAACCCTGCGTCAATATTCAGCACTTTCCTTAGCAATTGAAGCCCGGTCCAATCACCATGTATTTATGCAATAATATTTGCTCAATCTTGTGATGTACATTTATGCAGGAAATACAAAGTACTACACTATGTGCCACTATGTGGATACATTTCTTTGTTTCCGTGTTTCAGAGCCTCAGTTTCTCCTAAAAAGAAACGTGCTATTAAGTAAATAAAAAGGGATTTGTAGGAATGAAATTATATTTACATGGCCGATTAGACTTGATAAAGCCTGAAAGTGTTCAGTACCCAAAATCACATTATTTGCTAAACCTACAGCTACATAGTATTGAAGAGGTTACACAGCCATATTGCAACTCTAACTAATGCATGCGATAACGAATGTATCATCTTTCGCGTTAAATCTTTGAGTTCATTTACCCGGGTGTAACAGAAGTAAAGATTACAGACTTAAAATAAAATAATAGTAAATAGTTGGATAGCATATTGAAATAACATAGAGCATATATATTTAACTAGAGAGAAGTAGAAGGGACGTGGCGGCTGTTATTTGCATCGATTGTAATTGAATTAAAGAGAAATAAAGCAATAAAACCTGATAAAGAGTTTCATGGAACATCGTTAACTGCACAATTTTCATGGAACATCGTTAACTCCACAAGTTTCATGTTTACATCGAATGCATGCATAATCATTTTACTCGCATGCAATAAATTGTGAGTAGAAATAAGTAGAAAGATATACCATAGTGATGAACATTAGGATTCCTTAATGCGTAACATAAAGAATATGCAAATCCATGATAAACGGTGTAAATCTTTACTAGTTTTCAAAAGCAGGATTTTGCCTCGGCCCATTTACTTGTTACGATCATAGACTACTTAATCTTTACATGCCTCTTGTATAAGATAGTTCGTATTATGAGATGAAATGTGTGGAATAGGTTTGCTGAACGTGTCTGAGTTGCTATTTGTAATTTTGGGATTCCAAGATTGTAGGTTAATGTATCTGAAAAGTTAATTAGTCTTTTTTCTCAGCATGTCAAAGACTTTGAGTTTATTAAAGCAATTAAAATAGTTTGGGCAATAAAGTGTGAATGCATTTTTGAGCTTATTTAACTGGAATGGAAGGCCTTCGGGCAAACGGCACGTAATGAATCTGTAGCTAGACGTACGTCTGTCGTCTAGCGCTAGCCTAGCCAACCTCCAACCGCCAACTCGACCGAATGTTTTGACACAATGGCAATAGTGAACAGGCATGAGAGTCATCTCATGACATGCTTCTATTGCTACCAACGATCTATTTTCAGCTTCTCATGTAAACGCCCTAACTATTTTCGTTTTATCAGCAATTATTTACTTAATTCTCGTTCTAATTTCGTTAACACGAATGAAATTCGGCTATTTTTATTTCTTGGTGAATAGAAATAACATCTTTTGAGTTTCTCTGCCCTTTTGTTATGCATGGCTGCGGAATAAGTGGTTTGTTAAGTCAGGAGTCATCATCTCAATGGCTCCAGCCTGTACTACAACCTAGTAGATGATACCAAACAGATTTCTTCAGGCACAATGCAAACAATAGATGAAGACTGGGCAGAAAGGAACTTCTTCTGTGTATTTCTATCAGATGAGAGAGAATGAGAGAACTGGATCTAATCTACACACAACACATGCACAAATAACATGATTAGGCACTTACTGCATAAAATATGTGCACAATTTGTGCACTGATTTACTAATACTGTACTACATTGTATTTTAAGATAACTGCAACGTCGGCACGGCGCGGCGCTCCAGAAATAAACTCATCATCATCATACATTCGTACACACACAATGTTCTCATCCCTTTTTTAAGCTTTTCAAAATGTTCTATCGGAAACAGACGAGAGTGTAGAATGGAACAAAAATAGCATGACATGGCCACAAATAAACAGAGTCTTAAAATTCAAATCAATAATGTCTTTGTATTTAATTCTCTGTATCCAGATTGAAGAGAAATTGAAGGAAGCTAAAGCATCAGCGGAGAAGGAGTTTGTAGCTGAAAAAGAAAAGCTCTGTCAAGAGAAAGAAGCTTTGGAGAAACAAATGAAACAAGTAAGAGCCTGTAACGAGTGTTAACATTTAAATGTCTATTCTATATCTAACTAGCAATATGCACCTGCAGTACATCATGAGATTCAATCAACGACATTTATATTCACCATGTAATGTAAATCGTACAATTGTAACGCGTCTCATGTCATTTAACGTACCTACTAGCTGCAGGCATTGGTAGAAATGCATGAAGTGAGACTAGGAAAATTACAGTACGCATAGACAGTCTCATTCAATGGTTACGAGAATGATGCTTACATCGAGTAACAATGAAACCAATGAAATTCACATTCAATCCTCGCAATGTTCTCCTAGAGAAATATTAAAACTTACAAATAGACATACATATGTAAATTCTTGTCAGTACTAAAACCTTTGCTGGCCGATCAATTATTATTATGTCCCATGACAATGAGTAGTAGAGTAATACTGGCCGAAAACTTCCTTGCGTATGTATTGTAATTTTAATGCGAAGTGTCATCTTTCATTAGCATTCTGAAATCAGACTGAGCCTCAGTGACTCCATGTGTTTAATACATTTCAATGGAGCCATAATACGTTACTGCCACTTGAGCATCACTTTAGTATTGCAGTAGTAGAGTTTAACTTATCGAAAGGGATTAATGGCACTATTAAATGGACACAATAAACCTACTTTACATTTTTAACGGCTACCTACTTGAAATGTACGGCCACAATTTGATAAGTGCGACAGTAAATCTAGTTGCACTGTAAGTGCAAATGTAAAACTAAGAGTTACGAGTCTTTCCTGTCAAATAAAATTTCCAATAAAAAGGCTTAATATGAAAACTTTACGTCATATTTAGATTTAACTATGAATATTTAGATTTAAATAATTTAAGACAACTAGGTGTATTTTTTGTTAATTAACATGGAAACTGTTTCCTTAGATTAATCATTTGAAGTCGTATGAAGCTGAAGTGGTGCAATTAAGAGGACTAACTCACGAACAACAGAAAGCTCTTCGTGCAGCATCCCGACAATTAGAGCAATTCAAATTGAGCGAAAAGCTGATGCAAGATGAACTTCAATCTGTCCGAGTTTTGCTAGATAAGGAGAAAGCTCATCTTCAGGTCGTCCAAAGTTCCAATCAGCGGCGGATGGATGTGCAAGAAGAAAAGCTTCAATCCAAGTTGGACAAACAGAAGAATGAATTGAATGCGAACGTAATAAATTTTCTTTTATGTCCAATTCCCTGGGACTAATGCATATAAAAGTGTGGAAGTGTAATTTTTGAATGCGTGTGTAGTGGGAGGACAGGATGAGGGCTGAGTGTGCGAGACTGAAGCAAGACTTGTGCCGCCTCCACGCAGAAGAGAAGCATCTCGCCGTAGAGTCAATGAAGCTACAGAAAGAGCAAGAGCTTTCTTCAGCCAAACAAGTGTGGGAAGGCCACAAAAAAGATCTCCTTCAAGAGGTCCTTACATCAATTTGTATATCTAGTCCACCATCCACTACTTAGCAAACTGAATGTCATGATGACATGTCCCAAATCCAGTAAACTATTTGGCTAAGCATTAAAGATGTCTCATTTTAATTTGTCGATTGGGATTTAAATGTAGATTTCTAGACTGAAAGATATGATGGCGGAAAAGGAGTCTTACTGTCATCGGCAAATCGAGAAAGCGACGACAATTGCCGACCGAGAGAGCTGTGAACTTCGTCGCAAGCTGGAAAAAATCAGTAACACGCATATAGAACAATTAGACGAACTGAAAGTGTCTCACTCGGAAGAAATGGGTAAATCGAGACTCAGACATATCTAACTTGCATGCACGGATGTAGCTCAATATACTCATCAGATGGATAATAGATAGCAAGAGAGGATTTATTATAGACCATATGAGATTTATATTGTTCTCTGTGAAAGTCAAGAGTAGTATGTATAGTCTGTGCATTGTAACAGTATAGTTAGAGCGAGAGAGGAGCTAACCTAGAACAGTCAGTAGATTTATATTTATTCAATGATACGTGACCTTAGGAAGCAGTTGACTTGTTTTCCACAATTCCAAGCCAAAAAAGTTCTATCCAAAATGCAAGGAATTAATGCCTTTGTAAATGTTGCGCAATTGTATAAAGATAGAAATGCGCAATTGGGCTATAATAATTTCCTAGAGATTAAATCTCTTGTTTGTGTTTACAAATAGCTGCGTATATCAACTGCACTCATATCATGATGAGATAACGAATCACGTTTCAAAGCACTAGTGCCATAGGCGTAGAATAATAAATACAGCATTTCTGCACAGATAAAGCGTACAGGAAAGCGATTGTTTTTAATTGCACTGCTATATTTATGCTATAAATTCTGTCATTTTAGATGTGCTGCGGAGAATGTATGAAAATACAGTGGCGCAACTGAAGGAAGTGGAGAAAAGGCTGGGTGACTGCGAGGAGTTGTCGGAGCGAAATGATGACAATGACTCCCTTCTTGTCACAGCTTGTTCCGACCAGGTTTCTGTGCCAGCATTTTCAAATAGGAATCATTCGGAAAAAGTATATTAAAAAAACTTTTTATTTATGCATCGTCATGATGTTCGTAGAAGTCAGTAGGTACCTTGACCTTGTGTTTTATGAAATGGCAGAAAGAATCTGATTCCGAATCCGAGGAGGAAGAGGAAGAAGAAGAGAGTGAAGAAATCGAAAGTGAGAATGAGGAGTCAACGGATGAGGATGTTGGCACTTGCAACGGAATCGACGATTTGCGAGAGGAGGTCGCGAATTTGCAAGGCTCCATCGAAAAGTTGACTTCAAGTTTAGCGGAAGAGGCTCCGGAAATTAGTCTGGATAGCCCTAAAGTGGCCAAAGACGAAGAGTACATGTGCGAGGAGCCAGAATGTGCAAGTCCGCTCTCTGCCTCCGACCCAGAATCCAATTCTTCAAACAGAGAAAGGTCATCTCCAAAATCCTCCTCATCTTCGCCGCCGTCTTCTGAGTAAGTCTCCTAGAAAATAGTGTAGTCGACGCAGAAATCGCAATGATCTCATTTCCCTTCACCTCTTTGATTTCTTTATTCATAATTAGTATTACTACTTCAGTTTACAGTCTTACAATCCCTCACACGCATTTACACCACATGAACTTTTCGCTCACCCGACTCTTTGCGTATAAATTCGAATTTATAATTTACTGAGAAGTCGACCAACTTGTTCCCATTGTTCGCGTTCTGAGAAGTTGAGAATTACATCGTAGGTAATATACAAGTGTCTCAAGCACTTCAATTCACATCGACAGAAGTAAATATATTACATAAGCTATATATACTGATTTGGATTTCTATTCCTCAATAATCACAACACTTGCAAATATTATACCCATTTTTCTCATTGATTACAACAAATAAAAATAGGTCAAGCGTAACTAAGTAATAAAAAATATTAGTTAGGTACAGCTATAGCTATTCAATCTTAACATGAACAAGGATATCTACATGATTATCTAATATGGACAAGAATTATTGTCTTGTGAATAATAACAAGATAACGATGTACATGGCATGGTAAGTGTACAGTTCGCATCTTACAATATAGAGTAGTCCCAATCGAATGGGGTATATTAACAGTCTAATTTACAATATATATATATATATAATGTTTAGATACGCATCTCTAACAATGGATGAATCCATGAACTAATGACTCTTGCAACCACAGCATCCCAACCTCTGAGCCAATCACTCCAAGCTATTTGTTGTTAGAATATTTTGTCATTTATAAAATTAAGACGATGAAAACTTCATAAAAAATATCGCAGTTAATAGGGTAATAGGAGCCAATAAGCTAATGCATAGATTGTTACGTTTTCTGTCTGTCTGCATTTAGTCAATATTAAGTAACAGAAATCACATATCGGTCACAGTTGCGTCAATGAGTAGATGAATCCACAGAGATAATGGTAAATATTAATGTTAATATGAGCCACTGCATATTTATTGAAATATTTTATTCAAAAAAGTAACTTTGCTTTATATATAAAGAATAAAGAAGCTACATAGTAAAGTTATCATATCATATATGGCACATAGAAATGCGTGGGCACAGTTATAGTTATGACACTGCCTAAAAACCTCATGTTATTATTAGGATTAGATACTCATTATTATACTGCAGTTTCAAAATGATATAAATAGATTGAATAGTAATCTCTCAAAGTAAATAATGATTAAAAATAAATAACGAGCTACTTATATCTCTAATGTTGTAATAATGTATATATATTTTCTTTTATGATGGAAAAGAAGAATTAGTAGGTGAAGTAGTACGCAATGATAATTTTAAAATGCTGATCGAAGCATTAGTAGATGTTATGTCAGGGCACTGAAAAGTTCCAATGTGCCGACCGGCTATAATTCTGATATCTGTAAATATAGGATGACATTTATCATAAGTGGTTGCGATACCCACATTTAGTGAATGACTGCTATTTCGCTGTTTACTTTAAACTGGGAAGCTAATATTACACGGTTATGCATACATATATATTAAAAGTTTATCTGAACTACTTTAGCTCGTTGCATATTTAAAGATGTGCTGATATATTATGTACTTTTTAGATAAGAAAGTAAGTAGGTACCAAAGCGCAAAGAAGTAAAACATTATTAATAAATGTTTTATGATAGGTACAGATGCAGATAGCTCTTATTTTCTCATGTAGCACAAATCTACCAAAATAATCTTTTAAATGATATGAACGAATGAACATGAATGAATTCATATATTTTTCTGGATTGCTTGCATTTATGTTCTTCGTAATCGCCAGCGTGTCTTAATCTGGACTTATCGTTTTCAAATTTGTCCTGTTAGGCATAAAATTATTTCATAACTAATAGCATCTGTTCCCTGAGAACTGAACTCTGACTTAACTTTATTTATCGAGCAAGTAGTAAAAGAATAAAAAAACTACCATCTGTGGAATAATAATAATGCCCACTAGTTAAAGGATTATATATAATGCTGTAAGGACAATAAATCAAATAATCCAGATAGTGTGTTACAGAATGGTTGTCGCGTTTGTATAAGCATTAGTTATGGTTATGATGCATGTCGCGTTGCAATTGAAGTGCGATGGGGTGGTTGACGAGACAGAGACTCGTAATTGCAGGACCGTGTTGATATCAGGATATATCTGTAATGTTTTAGTTGAAGAATTGAGATAATTTGAGTCTGGCAATAGAGAGAGGACATTGATGGCAGCGATGTATTAAATTAAGCTACTCGTAGTGGCACAAAGATAGTAATAGTGATAATGATGACTAATAATAATTATCCTCTCTTGCGCTGACTTTTAGCCTTTGCCTCACGTCTCATTGTACTAATACTGTCTTTTTTATTTACAGCTTGTCAGTACCACCTTTTTTCATGATCAGTGTGTTCCCGTTCCTATCATATATGCTTTTCCAATCCCTCCTCGTCGTCCTGTGGACATTCCTTGTTCTAGTTGCTTTTCGTCTATGTCGTATCGAGTCAACCAAGTGAATGACAAAGCAATTGATCAGAGACTCTTTCCAAACTATTACTATTTACAGATAGATTGTTGTGGGCAGAAGGGAAATATAATATGCAATTGAATTTACATGTACTGCATATTTTATGATTCATACAGACTCAAAGGCAAAACAGAGCCAAAAAATCTTTTTTCATATTGGAGGAATTTTATCTCAGTGGCAACAAAATTTGTTCGGTAATTAGACATTTATACTATAGATCTAGTCCACGTTTTTTGTCTTAAAAACATAATGAGCCAATGTTATTGACTGTTGTAATTTATTATGCTTTTCTGTACATTTGCAGTAAAATTCTGCCAACGTGACTCTGCTTTGTTGTGAGAGCATTTTCAATTTTTTAACTTAATAGGTATGTAGAGGGGAAGGAGTTAAATGATTCTAGTCCAAATATTAGTATCCTTTAGCCAATCTCCCAAATATTTCTTGCCTCAAGTTATATATCTGAGAGGAATTCATGTCTGAATACATATTTACATGTAGGGAACGTATAGGGGTGACTTACAAATTCATCTGACGATGATGTACAGCCTCTTGTTTGTATAATCCTTCGTTCCATCTAAAATATCTATCACATCTCTATCCACGTCACATTGAATATGTATCCACATACATTCTTTTAATATTGTCAAACCTTTCTCACAGTTAATAAAAGTCTCCCTCCAATCATCCTCCATCCTCTCCTCCTCTAAAATCACCTCATCTTGTCTTGGAACCTTCTCCTGCTCATCCGTTGTTGAGGTCATTCGTAGCAATAAAAGAAAATGAAGAAATAAGGACTCCATGAGAAGAGAAGAGAAATATAATCCTCGGGTGCTCTAAAAGTCAAAAACACTGCTATACTTTATGAAAATGGTAAATGGCAAGTCCAATTTGTATATTTTGAGTTTTTGGCATTTGGATGTGGTGTTGGTACATTTGTGATTTTGGTAATTTGTGCGTAGTTAGTTTTGTGTGACAAAAAATAATTAAGATTCTGATAGCATTCAGCATTGACAATGTACGTAAACCTGGATTTGACTGGCATTCGGTGCAGTATAATCTATGAAGCGAAAATGCAAGTTTGATTACTATTATTGCTGGGCAGGCTTACCATTTTCTTATCATGGGGTATTATCTCTACAATTCCAAATCCAATGCAAATTGTTTGATTTCCAAATTCCGAAAACCTGTTTTATTAGCCGATGCAATGGTGCAGCTATTCCCTGTCCTTCATTTTCAACTGGGTTTAGATAAAACTTGGTGGCATATCAAAATCAATACGTTATACACATAAGTAAACACTGTATCTTTGGTGGAACTGTTTCAATATTTAGCTATTTTGATTCTGCTTTGAAGGTTATACTCGTACTGAATGTAAGCTCACTGTGCTGTGCTATTAATCATATATTTATATCGTAACAAATAATGTAAATATTGTAATTAAATTAAATTGTAGGAAGGTATCTGTTTGTACCTATTACTACTACGATGTATATATTATTGCATTATTACCTACACGTATCTATAGATAATATAATAGTCGTGTAAATATTATTCATCTTTTGTTTAATTGACATTTACCTGTACCAAATTTATCTTTTTGTCTTTAGTTCTTCGGTACCTACATATAATACACAACTTAACTAATTATTGTGTATGTAAGTAGATAATACGTTTAAATAAATACACGATTGCTTTTCTGTGTAGTATAGTAGTTCCTAGGTTCAATTTTTGTTTCTTTATTCCATATTCAAAGTGACATCGCAAATGGTAAATGAAATGGCACGTATGCATAATGCTAAGCTTACATGTACAATAATAAACAGTAAATCGTGGTTGCAAAAGGAGGTAGGAAAAAGAGTCGGAACTCGTCTTGCATATTAAGGGTGCCTTAATAATCGACAGCGCCTGTGCGGAAAATATTATTACTGGGGTGCTGAGTAATAAATAAATATGAAAATAAATGGAGAAGTCAATACACAGTTGGCGTCGAAATGGTAGTATTTATTTAGCAGCACTTCGTAGTAACCGATTCGGCGTTAACATGTATATGTATGGCAAATACGCAAAAAGCGTTTTTCTCAAGTTTGAGACACCCGAATTTGAAACTTAATATAGCAAAAAATCAAGGAGACCTGTCCCGAGGGAAAGTCCTAAGAGATTTTTTTAGCTCTTCGAACAATGGAGAAATAAATACTTTTGTTTAAACTCCATACATTTCTCCCACTCTACAAAAAATAATTTTGTAGACACTTGTAGACACTTTTTGGAGAAAACCCTACGACTCGTCGTCAATACCAGAAAGGTCTACGTTTAAAAAAAATCAACACCCTACCCCCCTCCCCCGGTGGCTAAGACAAACGATTTTTGCGTATCATTGAGGCACCCTTAATATGTTGTTGTACTTTTTTGTGTCACTTTTTTAACTATGCAAATGGTATAGAGATGCAGAGTGCAATAAGACATCAATGCATACTAATTACAAAATTAGATGAAAAAGAAAAAAGATCATATCAAATCGAGAAATACTTGAACTGAAAATACTGTCTTATCAAATTCACATGTCACTACGCCTGTAATTATTCTCCCAGAATGTGTCACTGCAACAGCTAAAAATTATTGTTTAGTTGGAGCAAATGTAGACATATTGTATAAATGTGACAACTGAACGAGCTTTAATTTTCAGGCATATAAATATGTTTCGCTTAGAATGTAATCCTATTGTAGTATACATGGAGAAGAAATAATACCACAGGACACATAGCTGATGAGAGCCAGCGATGTGGAAGTTTAGAGACAAAGACCTACTTTTACGAGATAGCATAGCAGAGATGTTCAACATGGAAATAAATGGGTAGTTTACCTACTTAAATAATTCATATTGCTGCTCCTTGCTTAATGGGTTAACTCATTATGCTGACTATTCCCTTTGCCGATGCATGACAATGAAGCCGACAAACAGATAACTTTGCATCACAAGAGCCGGTTTGCAATTTTCAACACTAGGCCTTAAACCTTGTACGAGTTTTTAACAGTTTTGTATCAACAAGGCTACAACAAGAAAAATTGCCGGGAAGTCTACAGAAAGGGAAAAGTGGAGATATCCTAGAAAAAATCCTACACTTTTTATCGCTGAGATATTTCTGGCCTGGGATTCTGTTCTCCAACTTTCGCTGCGTTATCTTCAAATAAAAATGTCATTTCATTGACCGCACGAGGAACATGACTTGCCCATTTAATCTTCGAATCATAAATGACCCCTAGTCGTGTACTAAACTTAATTTTTGACCCATTGATAAATACTGGATATCAATTAATGAGCCAGTAAAGTAAATAAAAGAACCCCTTAGAAATTTTTCAATCCATTGAATATTTTTCTTTAAACTATATTATCAGGGTTGTATATTGTCCGGATGAATGTTATGATTTTATCCGTCCATTTAAACCACTTGGACAAAATTGGATGGATGAAACTCTGTTAATTACTATTTCATCCAGCCAAAACAAAAAATTATGGTGGATAAAACCAATATTAACCAACCCCTTAATTTCATCCACCGCAACCCTGTATAATCTATCATTATTTTTCATAGACATGGAAAATTCTCAAAGAATTAGGACATGTATTCTTTCATTTTATTACATTAAAGGGGTAATCGTACTTGAGAATTTTTAACCAATGACAAATTGCAAAAGCTTGAAGATTAAGAGTATATAAGTCACTGGCTGATTCATTTAAATTAAAAGCAAATTATATCCTAAGTCATAAATTGCCACTCAAACTATACGATGTATACTATAGCATGAACTATAGATCTCAACCTGCTGATCTAGCAGTATTATTTTTGACATGACAAGCTTTCCAACCAGTGAATGAATTCCGGCATCACAGGTTGCACTTTCAGTCCTAATAGGTAACAATACGCTTAAGAGGATTCCTGCATATCACCGCAACTTATAATCTATATCTCTCCTAATAAAAAATATATCGTACATGTTTATCCAATTTATTCGAGTACCTATTGAAGCCTCATTCCACTTGAATGTTTCACGTTTTATGGCTAATTTAATTACACACTGAAGTTTTCACTAAAGTACCTTATAACCACACAACTCATTACTACATGTAATAGTGCTTCGCCAACACTCGGACCCTCCACTCTCATTCCTGAATGTACAACATCTTAAACACAAGCAGTTCCATAATTCCCGATTGTGAGAAACCCTCTTTAGACAAGTGATTGAAGATCACCATTGTTTGAAATAGAATCATTCTGGGACTACTTAAAAATATTGTGAGATATAAATGGGTCAGGTCAGGTGGCAGACTAAGCTCGAGAAACAGCTTCTCAGTTAAGCTATGAGGTCACGTCAATAACTGGCAAAATTCATGTCAGTGCAGTTGAGCCAAAGGACAGTATCAGTTAGGATTAGGACCAAGAGGTGAGTGGAAAACGAACTACGTATTATACAAAGCAAAGTTTGCATTGGTCAGAACAAATACACGAATGGTACACGTATATACATGAAACCCGAATCCGAATTTGACGGTTATAATAATGTACCGAAATACTTCGAAGCACATTTTAGAGACGAGAACGGAGTTTTTGGATCCGAAAATTTTGAATCTTCCAAACGTCAAAAATTCCAAGCCAATTTCCAAAGTACAAATCCAAGCTGATGCACGCAAATCCAAGCAGTTGCATGCGAATCCAAACAGATGCATACAAATCAAAACAGATGCAAATCTAAGAAAGCACATGTAAGTTGAAAAACTGTAGGCAAATAGGATTTTATAAATTTTGTAAAATTTAAAATTTGCGGGTTCCAAAATTTTGTTGCAACCTCTAAATAGTGCTTCTGAGCATTCGGGTGGAATATCGTCAAATATAATATTATATCATCGTTGAATTTCGGATTTGTGTATATACCATTCGGTGTTGTATATACTATTCTAGTTTCGGATATATATATATATATATATACTTCTCAAGACGAACTACTACTTGCAAAAACTGCTTATAGCACCTTTCATGCTAATTGTAAAAAATTCGGGGATTTTGTTATAGTAAGCTATTTTTGCTACTACGCGGGGCAAGTCTGTCTATTATATAATTACATAAAAAGATTAAACGATTTTTGTCTTAAAAACGTCCTTAAAAAATTGTGTGAGGTTCTTTTGACATAATACGCATAGTATTTTTATTCATTCTTCACGTCCTGATCCTAACTCAATTTCCGGTATTCTCCTTTGAAAGATTTTTAATCTTAGTTTGTCGATGAACATTTTTGGACATTAAAGTTTTGCGACTAATATGGATATTGATTTTGTTCTTTTGGAAAATGTATTGGATTTGGAAGTGGAACATAAGATAAGTACTTTGTGTGTAAGGTGGAAAGAAGAAATGAATCTAAGTTTGATAATTGTTTGTAAGATAAGAGTGTAGGTAGTTAAATGATAGTGAAAGTGGTTCAAGAGTAGGAGATCTGCAGAAAGCTGTTTAAAGTCGCAATCACCGCAGCAGAGATACTGACTTCGTTATGTTTTCCTCAGATCAATCGATACCGTGACAAACGCCATGCGCGTTGTAGCATATGCGGGTTTCTGCTTTAACTTCCCATACATTTCTATAGAATGTGGTTCTCTCTTTCCTGTGCCAGTGCAATGAATGTGCGAATTCTCTTTCTCGACTATCTCCACTCCACCACTACAATTCCTCTATTATTCTCTGTTTCTGTGCCAATTTTTCCAAGTTTTTACACAAATACGAAATATTGAAATGAGATTGACAGTTTTATTGATTTAAGATTTCGGAGAATTCAAAACAACTCGAACATCCGCATTTCTCAAGCCTGATTTTAGACATTTTATTACGTTCTGAAAATCGTCAATATTTACATTTGGATTGCAGCTGGTTTACATGTAGTACAGCATTAGGATCGTTCATTGGATATTGTTTATTATATGTAACAATGCAATGACAGTTTGCACAAGGAACAATAAGGCAAATGGAGTCAAGACGTCATTAAGCAAGAGAAATAGACGAAATCGAAGCGTGGAGTTCACAAGGTCACAAATGTCGGAGGTAAACAAACCTCATTCTTTCATAAAAGTTACGGATAAGAGCCTGTTAAATATATATTGGCATTGTTGTAAATATGTGATTAACATCTACTAACTTGGATCAGCCAGGATTTAAGGCGTGTGAAATTAGACTTGAATTGACTACATATAAGATCAGGTTACAAACGTAAAAGCTAGTTTAGTACGTCGTACCAATTGCTCATTAATAGTCAACGATAATATAGTAATAATATTATATGCTGAGAAGGATAGAACGGAGAGATGCATTAGGCTGTAGAGGAATGTGATGTCACTCGCGCGAACAGATTCCCTCCATTCATACCTGCCTCACGTACCATACATGTAAAAAGCGCATAGGGATAGAAATCGTGCGATGAAAGTCTAATTCGATATAAGAATGCGCGCAAAGTTTGATTAGCGCATAGAAATGCGCGAGAAATGAGATTCGTACGGAGTCTGATTGGTAGAAAAGAATGCGCGGGGAGCCTGATTTGTATAAAGGAGAGCGCGAAATAGGGATTTGTAAAAGGAATTCACTAGGAGAATAATTGGTATGGAGGAAAGCGCGATGAGTCTTGGAATCCCTGGAGAGTCTGATTTGCATAGAGTATTACTCAGATCCCGGATTTGTATAACTCTCGGTGGAAACGGTCCTTCACCAGGAACCTAAATTTTGTATGCACCTAATTTAGGTGCAACATATCACACGCCTGTTCCCTCTCTCTCCCTCTCTTCTGTTAAATGAATGTGGGAATTCTCTCCTCTACCATCTCCACTCCACCACTACAAATCCTCTATTTATTCTCTTTTCCTGCACCAATCATCCCAAGTTTTTAGCTAATTAAAAAATTGCCAGTTGAAATGGGATTAACAATTTCTTTGATTTAAGATCTCGGCGCATTCCAAATCACTGGAACATTAAACATCTCCATTTCTCAAGTCCCATTTTTTCAAATCTTTAATCACATTCCCAAATAGTCAATATTTACATTTGGATTGCAGCTGGTTTACATGTAGTACAACATCACGACCATTGGCTACTGTTTATTAGAGTAGCAGTGCATTGAACGGTTGATTAAGAAGGAGGCAAATAAAATCAAGACATCATCAATCCAAGTAGGCAAAATAGTGCAAGAAAAGCCTGTTAAATATATATTTGAATTTCTATAAAAATGTTATAATTATCTGATAACTTCTTGGTTCAGTCGGGATTTAAGGCGTGTGAAGTTAGACCTGAAATGACTAAATGTAAAATCAGGTTCCCATAGAATAAATCTAGTTTAGCACTTCATGTCTTAATTAATAGCAGCAAAAATTTACCGGACGGTCAACAGAGAGACACCCGGTGCCTTCCCTAGTACACTTTAATTTTTCTCACCGTCTATACTGCAGACATATACAAATCCTTGCACATACTATACTATTTATTTTTGCTATAATAATCGATTTCTGATGTACAATTCCGAATCCGCGCGCATTCTACTTAACAAATTTGAGCATTTTCACACATTTTAATTGTGTCAGCCTTTACCACCCATTAAGACTAGTGCTCTGAGTCTAATTTATTAGTAGAATGCGCGGAGAGTATTATTTTTATTTGAGATGATGAGGAGGAGTGTGTACAATGGAAGTCCCGGGTGACTTGTTGTGGAAGGTCGGGTAAGTTGTAATGTTTGTGTAATGGGTATTAGAAGCTAAAAAAGTAGCGTTTACGGTGGAAACATGCATTTAGTTGCAGTTATATCATGTCTAACTTCACACGCCCTAAAATTTATGGGATAACGTGACTTTATCTGTCGTTTACATTACAGCTGTCGCATTCTGACCTCTGAACTTCATTCATTGAAAATCTTCTATATTGCCGTCAACCTCAAGTAATTCCTAACGAAGTCGTAATCCATACAATTCTACTTATACGGATTTACGGGGAAAACTTGTCTTGTTCATTTCATCAGTATTTCATTTTCTACGTAATTAGTGATTCATGTGTTGGCACAGTCAGTGCTGCACTTGGTACATTTAGTTCCAACTTAGTCAAAGTCTCGTAAAAGTTATTTCCGCGTTAATATAATAGCTTTTCTATTTAATCAAAGATCGCCGCAAGAATTAATCGCTACCTATCCATTGTTAATAATTTATGGAATTATGAAGTAAAAAAGGAAGTCGACAACCTTCAACTTCTCGCACTCCATTTATTGCATGTTACAAATCCTAAGGATTACAAAATCGTCGTCACTTCTGCTACAGCTCCGGTGAGTGACAAGAAGATCTGGAAGAAGAAGAGCTAGGACACTTAATAGTATTCTGTCATTTCTACCATTTTAATATTCCAGTGCTCACAACGTAGTAAATAATTGCAATTCCGTGGTCTACATAAAGTGGTCAATTCAATTGAAAACACTTGCTGAGGATTTGGAAGTGAAGGAAACATGTGTGCTGCAGTGTGCGCCTGTTGTGCTGAGTGAAAGTTATTGAATCAAGGGAAAGGAACGACGTAAATTATTATTAATATGTTTTTCAAACTTCATTGTAGTGGTCCGCTAAGGACTAATCATCATAAGACTACAAAAATAAAATTTTTATTACCTCCAAAATTTTTAAATTTAAGTAGTTTATGACATACTTCAATTTCACTTCCCCACAGCGTCTTAATTGAGGAATCACCGAAATCACTCGTTTCGTCTACCACCTTACGCCTATAATTGTAAGTCACTAATTCTTAATATGATTACCTAATATAATTGATGCTTGAAGTAATTGACTCCTTTTCTCGTCTCACCTAAATATTTATTCCGGGTTGTCTTTAGGAATTACTGTCATTACTGACAGGTAAGACAATTGTAGTATGGACTGGTGTGTATATATATATATCGTGTGGAGTGTATTTTGTCTCCAGTTTTATATGTCTGCTCATTCAAGTATTCATTACAAAACATCAACATTCTAATATTGTAACGCTGCATTTTCCATAGCATAAATACTACGACGTTTACGTCTGTTGATGCGGAAGTAAATATCAGTTTTCAATAGTAAATGGCCTTATATTATGTCTCAAGTCTAATGAATGCGTTCTCTATTTCATACAATACTGGCTCCAATAATTATCAATGAGTGGTCATATGCTCAATATTTATGTAAATATTTTCCAGACGCTGTTTTCCAGTAGTTGACCCTGTTCACTCTTATAGAACTACTAGCTTAACTAACAAACAGTTGAGAAGGTCATAAGTATCTGCAGCAGTGAACGTTTTTACTGAACGTTACATAGATAGAATCGATCGTTAATATTAATTGTATGTCGTTTATTTTATTTTATTGTGGAAACGGGACTAGTTCACGTGTCTCGGATTCTCATAATATCATTGTTGTTTATCATCTTAGTGTTGCTGCTCAGTCACGTAGTGAACTCCAGATACATACACGCAGATGACATAATAGCAGTCATCAATATTTTTCTTAAGTACATGTATAGAAATCAGAATAATATAATACACAGCCCATTATTACTATTTCATAGATAATTACACATACACTTTGACTCGGATTTCCATCAACGCAGTACGAGAAAAATAACTAACACACATCTACCTAAATTAAATACACAGAATATGACTTATGGCCACATTGATGTTATCTCATGAAAATAGTGTTGGCTGCAAATTTTCAATTTTAATTCCAAATAGATTGAAATCCACTTTAGATTTATGCTCATCGATGCATTATTATAATACAATTAGTACTAATATTAACAAAAGAATTGCATTTATAGCCATTCAATAAAAGTTTAGCCGTATAGTTATTAATAAGGCAATTAATAAAGCAAGTGAGTTATTAATCAAATTTTTACGATGTGTGTGCATTGGTACATACAGACAGCTGAACCTTTGTACTTTGTACTCCCGCTCCATACGAAATTGTTCACATGGTGAAAATTGACAGTACAAGCTTTTATTAATATCACGTTTCATTTTGGCATACTACAATAAAAATAGTGTACCCTCCCAAACTGCAAATATTATTGCCTTATTGAATTCTACAGTTCTTTTTTATTTCTTTGTCCTCTTGATAGAAGCCGATAGACCTAAACTGATACGTGGAATCCCACATGTGAATTTTATCAGGGCATTTGCACTTTGTAAAATGAGAGAGCTTTCGCTGCGTAGTAAGTACCTCTTATTGAGGTATGTGTAAAGATGAACTTGTATTAGGAGAGTGACAGTGACATTGGCGTATAAAATGCACAGAATCTGTAAGCATTGAATGGGAATGTAAAATAATGCAGATTGAGGCTTTGGTCCTTTATTGAGTAAAGGTATCAAGAATGAAGTCAGAGCCAGGCTGTTGCCAATCGATAGTTGGAAATTTGAAGCCATGCAGTTTCCTATTACCTTTGGCCACCTTCTGTCTTTCCATTCCTGGTAGCAGCAAATCAATTAGAGTGTAAATTTATTTCCGGAGGTAATATTAACCTAAGGTGAACTCGATAGATATAGATATAACCTTAAGCTGCCTGACTTTGAGAAGCCTGGGAAGAGCAGGTGATGATATCCCATCCCCATGTTCTACATCCTAACTGCAATGTCAATCTACTAACAGAAACAAGGAAGGCTATTGTCACCCAAGCGTTAGTACTGCACAAATTATTAGTTCCCCTTCCTGGTGCTCATATCTATTGGTTTACGACTTACTGTTAATTCGAAAGCAATGAAGAATGAACTCTAAATGTCTGAAAATGAGATAAACCGCCCATTAAATTGTTTAGGTCATTGCTCTGTCTAGCTTTTCCTTTCCAAATACTTCCCATTTCACTATAGGCACTACTATAAATTCAATCAAACCCTGTGGTTTAAATCTATGCTCTCAATTTCTCATTTCAAAGTATAAATTTGGAATTCATCATTGACCTATATTTTCTGCTGTTTTTTAAGCATCAATAGATACATTGGAAAGTAGTATTAGAAGACATCAATGACTGTTTATATGACCTATTTTACAAATGTTGTCTATTTGAGAACAAAACTAGAATATACCAATCAATCTTTAGAATTTGATAGAGATTTATAGTTAGCGTTATATAAGTTTCCTTAATGTATCTGCTATACATCCACTCCACCATGTTATGCATTACGAGAAAGACACTAATGCATAGCAGAGGAAACATGTAAAAAAAAAGAGAAAATCATGTAGTTTACTTTGGTTGCCAATTCATAGAATAAATACTTTGAGCTGTAGAACACAACATGCTACTGCCTGTTTGCACATAGATTTTTAATACTCTTTCTTTGATCTTTTCCTCATTTTTTGCAAATTAATTGCATACAAATAACAGGAAACATATTTTTCCCGTTTAAAACTCATGTTTTTACCCATTTAATGTTTTACATTTGAATAAATACGAAAACGTGTTTCATCTTTCATAAAAATATATTTGTCATTATATTATAAGCTTAAGGAGCTTATTGCAAGTTACAAGCCAATGCAATAGCTGAATTTGTTGAGCTAAAAGGACTCGAATACTTTTTACAAAGAAATGAAAAAAAAATCCAGGTATAGCAAGAAGGGATCAATAAATTCTATACTTGGAATATATATGTATATGTTATAGGAATATACAAATATAGTAAAGACTAGGCTGATTCAACTCTATGGAGCACCATTTTATCATGGCTACTATATACTAGGATATACACGGCGTTTTCAGTAGATTTATTCTACAAACTAACGTTGGATAGGCATTGCTTAGTTTCAGGTGCTCATATTTAATGGCCACTGCCAATTTTCTTTACCTTAGTAACACTTCATCATCAATTCATCTCTCATCAGAAAACAATAAGATAGCTAATTGCCCTTAGGGTCGAAAACGGAAGTACAGAGGCTCTTGGCTATGAGCCAGCAAGCATTGCAATGGAGTGAACCACTGAGTTACACAACGCAACGGTGTCTCAAAGTCAAATAGAAACAGTCACGACTTTTATAGTTGCATAGATATAGTAGAATATTCGTAAGTAACTGCAGCAAAATGTCCAGATGATAAACCCTGGAAGTTCTACTTACTAAAATCCTATTTATAAATATGCTGTTACATTTTATGTAAATCTGTGGTTCAACATCCAAACTACAAAAGCCACGTAAAGGTTCGACTCGAATGTTTTAAACGGAAAGCTTGTACACAGAATTATTTGTTACAATTCCTGCACCTGCCTGCACTCCATTAAAGCAACTCTCGATAGCATTCATAATCAGATTAAATCATGCAGATTCATCATCATAATCTTCCGTACAAACAATTAAGCAAGGGGATCACTACTATAAGAACGAGGATGCAAGGGATATTGTGCAGTTGTCGTTGTCGCTGTATTTATGATATTAATACTATCTTCCCACAACGCTCAAGACGAGTTGTATAGGACAAGAGGAAAAGATGAAGACTATCCAGCAATAAACAGCAAAGAATATCTTTATTATGTTACAATAATAATAGAGCTGGAACTACTCCCTGTCCTGGCAATGGCAAGTAGTGCTAGCATGCAATGCAGTTGTCTTTTCGTCCTTTTCTTGAATGTAGTGAGGTACAAAGGATTATGATTGTAATACTTTAATGTGCATTTGTGATGTATAACTCTCTGGCTGTGCCCTGAACTAGTAGAATGCACTAATGAGTATTATGTAATGTTATTAGAGAGAGAGGTATTGATTACTAGCTAAGATATTCTTAGAGGGCTAAGATTTGCAATAGGCCAGAGGAGATTCGTACAGTGCTAACATAACCTACGTGTATTAGAAGGAAAGGATAAAAGAGGATGCCTAACAAGCGTATGCCTTAGTCTCACTGTGATTAGAATGATGTCAGAGCTCAGAGCTTAAGTAAAACAAGAGTACAAACAAACTCTGACAGTCCAGTAGAACCAAAGAGTAGGTCGAATGCATATCGCCAATAGCTCCTCTCTTCCAGTAGCAGATTAGGGGAATACACTTGTTACTTCAAGATTTATAGCTTCGCAAAGCAGTTCACCATAAGAGTAATAGGGCAACTTATTTGTGACGGGACTAGTCAATGCGTTTCATACAGAACTTTGACAGTTCTGACTCTGGTTTCTAGTTGCAGATAGTAGTTAAGAATTTTACACGTGCATAGAAAATTATTCTTAATCCTTACGGAAGATTATACATGAGATTTCTCATAAAGACTTGAAATCACTATGTATATCAAGTACATCTAAATCGTTGCTACACATATTTGCGAGTGTGTACAATTTAAAAGAGACTGGTAGAAATAATTTACTGTATAATGAGTAAATGCTACAAATAATATTTTACTCGGATCTCAACTTGTGAATTGTGATATATGATAATGAGATAAAGAAATAGTGAGTTGTTTTAGGATAATTGATAGTGCCTATAATATAAGATTGATGCGTACTGGATGTTTAGTGAAGTAAAAACTGAAAATAATTGGTACCCTTCTGATATTTGCAGTATTTGTAATAAGTAAAGGAGACTTTGGACATATCGGAGGGCTTGAAGTGGATTCCTCGCAAAAAATCCCGATTTCTCTCTTCCCCAACTACCGCGTTGATTGCGGCGCAGAAAAGTGAGATCTGTGAGAAAAAAGAAGAAATAAGGCTCTCAGTTGAGAATAGAAATTTTCTGGATGAGTGTATTGTGCCATTTGGATAGGGACAAGAGTTCCATCGAGTTAATCGCTGCTGCTGGATGGAAACTATGAGGCCCAGGCGCAACAGCCACCTTAAGTTATTTGATTTAAATTCATTTTTGTCCTGACGGTAACCCTCCACCTCCTCTCCTGCCTTTACTCTTATTTTCGGCATGCTAATTGTTTCCTGACTCTACATATGCCCCGAATTTCTTTTTTTGTGAGTGAAAATGAGAACTTGAGACTGCCGTCGGAATCTGCCTAATTCTTTTATCCCACCCACCACCTCGTTCAGTTAAGTTGAGTTCGTTGATTGACATTGTTGAATTACGTTGAGTATTCACTAGCCACACGATAACTGACCTTTTCTTCTCGTTGTTCTTTGTACCTGGATTTGTTATAGTACTCGCTCATTGTTGTCGCACTTTTGTTACTGAAGCACGCTTAATAGACAGGAGATCAAGCCAATCGTTTCTCAAGATCTTCGCTCTACTTATGTGTGTGTGAGGAAGAGATCAAACGTAGCTGTCTAAGTAAGTACCTAGCGAGATTGAATGCAGCTTCCTACTACGAACTCCCTTCCTCTACCCGAACACTGATTTAGTTGCCTAATCGATATCAATCGTCATTCTAACTATCTCTCTCTGTACTCTATCATCTCATACGTACTCTGTGGAAATCCAACTGTCTTCTCTGTAGAGTACCTCTAACTGACTACAATGCATAGGTTATGTAAGTAAGAAGTGTGTGATCAGTGATATTTGAATGAACGCTCAATCAATCCATTAAACCGCAACACTTGATACAAATATGGAGACAACGACAACGATATGCAGTGCAGTCAAACTCGCTTGTTGTTTTCTTACATTCATGCTAACTGTTTCTGGGAAACCTGTCGAAAGTAATTTTGCTAATTCCGACCTCGTGAGTCAAGACCCAATCTATGACATTCAAAACATATTTTTACTCCCGCCCGCTGATGGCGACCAAACGGATTTCCGCACCATCGTCCTTCAAGGCACAAATTTGGATTTCTCAATGCGCCTGGCCTTCGTTAAGTTGGACGCCGGCCGTGACTTGGGCATCGAACTCCAATGCTCCCAGAATGAGCACACCTTTACAATAGGGCAACCAACTCGCATCGTCATGAACAAGAACAGTCCAGATGATGCTCACTTCGAAGTGCATCTTTCCAGTTTGCCCCTAATTGGCGATCAATTACTTGTATGTGTCTCTGGTGACACGAAGACTGCCAAGTGGAACTCTCGAAGCTTTCAACTCCTTTGGCCACCTTCTTCTGCTCTCAAAACCAAAGTGGCAAATGCCAACAACAATCGCAGTCCCACAGCAGATCAATCAACGTAATCCCACTCCCTTTCTATTTTCTCATCTATTAATTGCATGCTGAGTTGCTGACTAGAGAGTGCAATATTCTAGTAGCAATAGAGATAATTCATTCATTCCTGCAGTAATTGTGTCAGAGGCCATCTATGTACAGATAAAATGCTCACATTCTGAGAAAATGTCTTGTCTCGCACTCTTGCTAGCATCCTTACTGAAAACTCTTTTATTGGTGACATATTTTTGTCAAGAGACAAGTTTACAAGGTCTAATGCAAAATAGCTTCTCTCATGCCAAAAAATCTAAACCAATCTCCTACGTATATAATACTTCCATGCATAATTCATAGCACTATGTGGGATACCAGTTATATATAGCATTTACATTTTTACATCACAAAATATGTCATGCTTCGAACATTTCAGGTAGGAGGCAACTATCTGGTCATGACAAGACATTTACACCATGTTCTTGTACTTGTATCATGCTTTCAAGCCAACTTCCACACATAAATAAATTCGAAGGTGGATACTTACAACAATAAACGTGGAAGATGCTAAATTATTTCATACACGTTTTTTGTGCTCCTCTCTTACTGCATCTAGCTTCTTATCAAGTAGCAAAGTAACTTACTGATCAGAATAGCAATACGCAGATATCAGAATCATAATTACATCATTGTTAATTTTTCACTTGACATTTACACTTAGTACTATTGTTCTGTTTCTTAATATTGCAAGTGATGAGAACTTGATTTCTGATATATCTTAAGTCAATTTACTCATTTTCAGAATGACTTTTATAACACAAAACACTTCTCTATTTCACAGATAGATTTTTCTTGAAACTAACATAAAGAGGCTCATGAATTATTTATATTTGTCGTTACACTGTTTATACTTACATATTACATTTGGTCAATTCTGGACTATATAGAAAGGACTCCCTCCTGTAGCTACAATAGAATGAGACCATGTGACCACCTATTATGTAACAGAGAGCTCTCTGTGTACTGAGTTGTTACCTTGAAAAGCGATTGATTCATGATTACAGAAAGTCGCAAAAATTAAGAATGTAACCAAAAAATAATCAGACGATTAAAGTCAGTGTTCTTATCTTCTTAAATGTACCTATCCAGATAGTTAACAGACGAGTAATATCAATAGTAATATCATCATAAGCTAACACAAGAACCACGTCTCACTTCGCCTCATTCCAACTCGTGTATTTTATATGAGCACACATTGCACAGGGACTGAAAGTGTCATTTCCAGGAAGTTTCTTTGCAGTTGACGTAGATAATTTATGGGTAGTAGTTGACATATAGAATTATGTTTAGCATAGAGAAGGAATAACTTTGAAATGTATCCATGGATTATTTATTTTTGGGAATTGTAAACTAGATCTACGAAAAAAATCTGGAGGAAAAGGCGTAGCCGTAATTCGGAGTTTTTAGAGAATCGCAGACGAGATCGTGTGTCAAGGCAAAGGAGGGATGTAGAAGAGCCGATTGAACTGCTTGGGATTAGTTACGAATATGATTCCGGGAAGAAACTTGTCAGTTATGATAATTCAGGAACTGCGCACATTTTGGAGAACACGAAAGTTCTCATGCGATTATACGGACGATTTAATAGCAGAACTCGTTTCCGATTCACTAAATTCGATACCTGTGATGATTCTACGAATGAGCAAGATCCAATAGCGGTAAAAAGAAAGTCTTATAATGTCTCACCTCATTATAAATGATAACCTAAGCTAAAAGACTAAAAAATCTATTTTCAAATTGCAGTTAGAATTGGATGCCACACAGACGGTGGGATCGTTGTCAGTAAAGCTACCGTCTGTGGGGGAGTTGCACCGAGTGTACATTTGTCTAGGGGAAGAGAATGAAGATCAAAGTATTGTGTGGGTGCGGCAAGGAGGGGACAAAAAACCCTGGCTCATGATCCTCCTCTACCAAAAGATGCTTCCCCTCTGGGTTCATGTCGTCTTTATTTCGATTCTTCTTGTCCTGTCAGGTCTCTTCTCTGGTCTCAACCTGGGTCTTATGTCACTCAACAAAACGGATCTGAAGATCATCATCAACACAGGGACGGATCAAGAAAGAGATTTTGCGGCACGGATCGCTCCGGTGCGCAAGAGGGGGAACTTCCTTCTCTGCTGCCTCCTCTTCAGCAACGTCCTTGTCAATTCTACTCTGACCATTCTTGTAGATGACCTCACGACGGGACTCATTGCTATTTTAATGTCCACAATGGCTATTGTGATATTTGGGGAAATTATCCCGCAAGCTATTTGTTCTCGACATGGACTCGCCGTTGGGGCTAGAACTATTTTCATTACCAAGTTCTTCATGGCAATTACATTTCCATTAGCCTACCCACTTAGTCTCGTCTTGGACAAAATCTTGGGAGAAGAAATCGGAAGTGTCTACACCAGAGAAAGACTTAAAGAACTCCTGAAAGTAAGAAAAATACAATGCATGCTCTATTTACTGTATTTTTATGTTGCTATTTGCCAATTTTTTTTGTCCTTTCTTTCTAACTCTGTGTTTTTTTCTAAAGGTCACTAAAGATTACCACGGCTTGGCCAATGAAGAAGTTTGTATAATTTCCGGAGCACTTGAGATGAAAACTAAAACTGTGAAAGATATTATGACGAAACTGGAAAATGTTTTTATGCTGCCATGTGATGCTATGCTAGATTTTGATACAATGGCCGAAGTTGAGTACCATGGTAAGAGAATATATTTATTACACCCTTGATCATTGTCAAATCACAAGTTTTCAGGAAACGTATATAATATTCTTTTCCTTTTTTGTCTAGGATACACTCGCATTCCAGTTTATGACGGGGAGAAAAATAACGTGGTGGCACTACTAAACGTGAAGCAACTGACACTCCTTGATGCTACAGATAGCATTCCTCTACGCGCTGTTATTGAATATTACCATAATCAATTATTTTTTGTATTTGAAAACACTCATTTGGACTACATGTTCAGAGCATTCAGAGAAGGTATAAAATCACATCTAATTATTTTTATTATTTTGTATGCTAAGATTCTATTTACACTAATTATTATACTAATAGGAAATCGGGGACACATGGCTTTCGTCCAAAAGGTAAATGATGAAGGCCCCGGTGATCCTTATTACGAAACTATGGGCATTGTTACAATGGAAGATGTATTAGAAGAATTACTACAGGCTGAAATAATGGATGAAAGCGATGGTAAATATATGCAAGGAATTATATCTGTGGAGTTTGATAAATAATAACATAGAATTATTTGTTACCATTAAAGAAACTAAGCTTGGATCTTTGGTTTCTTAATATTTTCAGTTGGAAAATTGCAGCAAAGGGGTAAAAACAACCAGCGCCGGAAATATGTACCAATGGCTTCGAATAAAAGAAGCAAGGCTTGCATTGAATTGCAAAAACCGCTAGCTTTGGCCGCAACGCAATATCTTGCAACAAGTACACATCTTTTTCCTTTTGACAATTATATTTATTCAATGATGCTACATAGCACAGAACTAACGTTTGCCTACATTGCTCTTAGACAAACTAACACTTGTTGTATTTATTGTTATCTTACATTTCTCTGTACATTTCCCTTAAACTGCTTGTAATCTATTTTACTACTTATTGTTACTTATAATGTATTGAAAAATAGTTAATTATTGTTTTCTAATTCTAATTGACGTCTTTTAGGCATTGCACCTTTCAAACGAGAATTCGTCTCGGTTCCCATTGTTCAGAGATTGTTACGAACTAATGTGTATCTCATAAAGCTATCCAAGTTTAAATACAACCAAGGAAGTCTTGCCCCGTTCCTTTATGAAGCAGTACGTTTTTAAATATTACATTCAACAAAAATCGTGAAAGTTATTTGGTCGGTACTAATATGATTAATGCATAGGAAAAATCCAGTGAGTATTTTACGATGATCTTGGAAGGCCGTGTCAAAGTTGAAGTTGGTCGTGAAAAGCTTAGTTTCGAAGCAGGACCCTTCACAACGTTTGGATGTGAATTTTTGCTCAAAGAAGCGGAAAAAGAACGTAATGATACTTCACACTTTCGTCACACGGACTAAATTATATTTACGTATTAAAACGTACTTTGCATTTTGCAGATACTGCGACTGAAAATATCGACCCGAGTGTTGTTAGCCACAAAAAACAATTTATTCCCGATTACACCGTGAAAATTCTTACTGATGTTCAATATTTGCGTTTGAATTATTCATCGTACAAAGCAGCACGATCGGCAACTGAATTAGAGAGACTTTATTGCGACCCGGAGAAAGCCGCTGCGAACAAGAATTGGGAAGATGAAATAGAAAAGGCACTTTACTTAACTATTTAATTTCTAAATACAATTTTGCTTGAGCATAAAACTTAATACATTTTTTCCGTAGGTTTTGCAATCTGGTATTGACATTGATCAAAGTGGACAAACTTCCGAACAGGACAGACCCGTATGATATTATTCTAATATTTCAAAACTAGTAATTACACAGATTGGATGGATATACTTTAAACTTGCATGTTATTGTTTTAGGTTCCACGTCGACTCTCAACCGCAGTTTTTGTTCCAGAAAATGGCGATGTACCAACGGAGGAAACCAAACTTCTTTAGAGCTCCACTATAGTAATTGACTTAATGACATGACACCTATTAGTTTTAAACCACAAGCAATTCAGTTATTAGCATGTGAAAGTATTTTTTCGGTCGCCACACTGTCTGCAAGAGAAAAATGTATTTGTGTAACTACGTACTTAACATATTTACTTAAGTTACTGTACAGTATGAAACCTTATCAACCAACTTAATAATGTGCATAATAGAATAGTTTAGACTTTTCCATCCTCGGAAATTTTCAGAGAAATCAATATATTCCCTTACTTAAAATTAGCATTTAACTGTACTCAAAGTTAACAGTTTATGCTGCGCGGATTATGATTTACAATTTTTCGTAATAGATACTTATGGAAGTTGATTTTGTTGTTCTAACACCACAATACGTAACGAAAGATGTTTTTCCTTGATTCCTAATAGTTAATTTTTAGTTTTAATAAGTATTCGTAATGACCCACCTCCTATCAATAGACTTGACATGATCAATGAATCATGAAATACAACAGATATTGTCTAGTATATCTTTAAAGGTTGTCACTCCATACTCTTGTGAGTAGGCTACCTTTAAAATTGTTCCTAACTGGAGATGTAATGTAGTAGTGTTTTGGTTGAAACACGAAATTATTTATCAAAAACAAAAACGGTTGAAAGTAACTTGGAATTTTGGAAACTCAGTTTCATCTACCTAGCTCTAGACACAAATATTCATTTCGGTGTGGGTTGAAGTTTTCGAGATGGTTTGAATTTCCGAAATAAAACTTCAGTATTTGATTAATCATGTATTATTAGTTTTGGTTAAACCTTCAATTGGATGTTGACACAAAATAGCGTAGAGAAAGAATGCTTAATTCGGTATAAGATCTCTTCTTAAAACGCATATTTTGATCAATTCCGGTGATTTTGTGAACTGCTTTTTTTAAATACTTAAGAAATAAGTAGCTTAAGAGTACAAGTATCCCGTGCGCGCGCAAACAAAAATTTCTTGTCAGCATAAACTTTGACAGTTGGTAATGACAAGTTTATAGTTAAAAGTCTGTGTAAATGATGTTTGATTTGAAAATTAGTCAATAAGGAAATTTTCTAGTGGATTGTAGTGATAAAAGACATTGTTACGCGGAAGATCTTATTCGCGTTGAATTGTTAACTAATAATTAAGTTCTAGTATTACAATTACAAATTAATTTCTTCTCCGTTTTTGAAAGTATTATTTTTCTTTGTTTTTTGTAGGATTTAGCTACAAACAAATCTAAAAGACTATGTAATACATTTTTCATTATCTACAAATTGTTTATATCGTGTGCAAACATTTGTCTTCTAAAGTATTCGTAATGATTGAAAATTTAGCCATCGCTTGTTTAGAGTATAGAATATCGCCTTGACATAAGACATAAATTGAACTAAACTTATTCGCATAGAAGAATATATAAGTAATAGAAAATTTAAAGAGGTATTCGAAAGTTACCTGTAATAACGTTTGTTAGATATCAGAATCGAAGGTTTATAGCGTATGTTACTAGTTTATTTTGTACGTCAAAATGTACCCGATTCAAATTATAATATGGTACACCAATAATATGCCGTTAAATGCCTTAAACTTTATCAAAATTATTTAATAGATGTTTGTTGAAAATAAATTTATTATCTGTTATTCCCATACTTTTTATTTTGCATGATTTTCACTCTTCTTGTGTGTTGTCTATGATTTTGATTTGACATGTTCGTAAATGATGTAGTTTAATGCCTGTAGAAATTACCCCATGATTTGAGGTATTTGAATGACTCCCACAAACTATTTTAATGCTCTACAAGTTAGACAGTAGTTTAACGATGCACTAGATAGCCTTATACGATGTGTGATAAAAAAGCAATACGTAATCTATTACGTAGATAATTATTCTTATTTGAAAAACAGTTTAGTTGGTAAGGGATTTCAAATAAAATGTTCGAGATGGAGAATATAAATTATATTTCTATATTTATTATTATTGCCTTGTCTTACATAGTGACTTAAAAAATACTAGGCCTTCCGTGCAATTTGTTAACTGAAAAGCAATAAATATAAAATAGACAGAATAAGTCATGCCAGTAGAAACGAACAGCATGGACAATAATTATTATGAAATATGTGGGTTGTTAAAGCATTTCATAGGAAATTTTAATGCCAATGAACAATTGGTAGCCTCGCTCTTTTAGCAGTGAATATCAAGATCTAAGTTTTTCTAACAAAAAGAATCAAAATTGGTTAGCTACCCACTTTATGAGGCTAAAATATTAAATCGATTGCCGAAAACCTTTTTTGATTCTAGCAGGGGCTACATAGATCCCCCATAAATTACCTAATGCTAAAGTTATTGAAGGCTCGAATAAATTTTGTCGGTAGATAGTCAATAATATGATAAGAAAGATAGGTAGGTACCTACCTTAAAATTTTAGTAAAATATCAACTAGTAAACTTTTGAGATTTATATCTTTTGTAGCATTAAATTTTCATACGGTTTAAAGAGAAATCACCCCTATTCCTTTCCTAAATTGTGTTTTGTCCAAGGAGGTTTTGTCATTACATTTCTACCAAAATTCAAAAGTAGGGATACCTACTACAGATACTCTTTGAAAATGCTTTGTGTCATATGTTAGTCAAAAATGTTTGTCAGAAATTAAATTTTGTTCTGCATTTTGCTTAAATCTTAAGCAATATTGGCTTACAGGATACGCGTCACAGCTATTTGCATGTCTTACATATAATTTTCAAATAAATTAACAAACATACTAGCAGTATTTTGAACAATTACTTTCCTCAATATACTTTTTATTTTTATTTATCTGCGTTTGAAGTAAATGAAAAGCAATAAATTGTAAACATATAGCCTTTGTGCTTTTAGCGATTATGATGACAGATAAGTAGAGCTTAAAATAAAAACAGTATGCGTCGAAGGTTCTTTAGTCCCTATGCTGTAGGAAAGCGTCCGTGCCTCAAAAAACCTTACTTTCTCCGTGTATCTTGGATCTTTGCGTTTAGTGAAAATATTTCTAGGGTCGTAAGCAGCAGTGTCTTTATTATCCAAATATTACCCATGTAGTCAGTTTGATTCGCATTTAATAATTGGAAATTATGTTGGAAGTCTAACATATTGTGTACATACAAGATATCTTCTATAGTATTTTCATTATTGAAAAAAGTGGAATCGCCATTGAACTTATTACCTGATATACTATTGTGAGCGTGCCATTTCCATTTTTAATTAATAGCTATAACTAATTACTACTCTACAAGTACCTTACTAGCCTACAACGATCAAAGTTCAAGTAGTAAATAAATATTACTAGTATTTATTGGCTCATTGGAAATGCCTTATGAAAAAGTGATTGTTTCCTTTTCATTCACAATTACTTACGTAGTTTACAAATAACACTATTCTTAACAAGAATAACATTTCTAAAGTGGATGTGCTTTAGCTAGTTCTAAGTTAGTTAGTTCCGGCAATTAATACTTTTTCAGTGTTAAAAATTATTTGCACACAGTAATTTAATTGAAAGGTCAGCTTAGTGTCATCACCGCGTGAAAACTGCGTTTAGAATTAATATAAAGCCCTTCCAGCGTATAAACTCTCTGCGCCATTACAGAGCTGATATTTGTGTGTTCGTGCCTCATTTAAATAAAATTACAAATTGCTGTTAAGTATTACGTGTTTAGTAGGTACTGAGGAAAAATTTAAGAAACTCAATAATTGTTCAAGAGAACAAAAAAGAAAATGGGCAAAATTTAGCCACGTATTAATTAAATAGAACTTTTAATGGATAGGAAGATTTTGCAGTTAAATGAGGGCATTTTTCAATTTTTTTGACTACAACAACGCATTACTTTACATAGTTGCATGTCCAAACATCAACATAGTAGGTGGTCATGAATCACTAGGAAGCCAACCAATCTCCCAAATGCAAAGCAAACAGACATGTTCAAAATTGATAAATGACGTTCAGTTTTTAACGAACTTAGAAAAATATGTACCTCCACATTTCCATTCTAAAGGGATGCTCCCATTACTACTAAAATATGTATATTACAATTGTTACACTGATCATTCTGAGATCATGTTGAATCGACATAATATTCTTAATTGAGCGAGAGTACCTATAAATATAAATAAATAACAAACTTATAATTGAGTACAGTAGTAGGTAGTAGACTATAAACACTGTTATTATCAAAACCGGTACTGTGACATGTTACCTATACCTGCACATAGTTTATCGTAATCGTAAAATTCGTAAACATACGTTATAAATTCAAGGATAATAAATATTATGTAAACAATTAAACATAGTTTATGAAAAGACATGAAATGCAATATTATGTAAAAGCATGCAAAATAAATAGTTCATGAAAAGACATGAAAAAAATGTTGTGTAAAACCATTATAACGTAGTTTGTGAAAAGACATGAGTAAATGCAATGTTATGTAATGTATACATTATATAAGATGATATATGCACCTTGAATTGTATTGATATGATACTGAAATAAATGATATAGCATTACAATTGCTAATGATAACATAACAGTATGTATTCATCTACAGCTTTTATGATACCGAAACTACTAACAACAAGTGCACAAATAAGTGCTAATATTATTGCGAATGCGAACAATAACAAACTGGATACATATTTACAAAATCAATTTTGTAATTTTGGATTTCTTGAAGAAGACACATACCAATAGTAAAATATATGCTAGAAAATTTACATATGCCGCTGCTAAAATAATAATCATCATAGTAATTAAACGTAGGTAGCTAAAGTCTGGGAAGAACTGCTACAGAATTAATAATTCTGTTCAGTGAATTACCGTGTAGGAACAAGTGCACGGTAACAGATAATATATGAGATTAATTACCATTAATTAATATTAACATGTTATCTTTTATCTTGTTTACTTACTAAACAGCACGTTTTCAGAAATGTATATAAATCAGTCTATAGTCAGATTATTATTCTTTGAATAGCAGCCTCGTCTAAGTGATCATCAAAGTTTATCGTTCTCGTCTCCTCCTTTTTCCCCTTTAATGTTCTCAGCTGAATGAAAATTAGAGTTTGGCGTTTCATTCGAAGAGATACGATTTTCATTGGCAGGACTAACATCGTTTCCACTTCTTGCATTAATGTTGATTTCTTTACTATCTCTTTTTATGTTGGTTTTTAAGGTTTCTTCGTCGTCACTTTTTGTCAAATCTGATATGATGAGTGCTGGACTTAAAATAATTTCTGATAGTACATCACTACCTCTTAGTCTTGATCCATCCATCTAGAGGGACATTAAAATAAAATTTCGTTTACATATCTGTGAAGTGCTATATCCTTTATAATATTTGGTTTAAAGTGGTGAAGAAATGCGATTTTTTATTTTAAAAGGTTTTGGTGGTTTTTCCAAAGACTAATTAATGACAAGAATAAATAGTGCAGACACAAATAGCAAATTTAAATCACATCTGCAATAAGTATTACTCTGAAACTATTACCTGTTCTCATACTATTATACGAACTCTATCGGTATACACTGTTAGACGAACAATTAAAATTTGATTGTCAGTAAAAACATAATGATATTATAATTACCTTAGTTGTTTTGAACATGCTCTCGCGACGAAAGTAGTTTAAATTATCCTGCTCCATTTGATTGCTGCGTTTATCATTTCTAACAGCATTCATCATCTACAAAAATGAATTGCTTATTTGAATGACTTTGATTCGCAGAAGTTCCAGCACAAGTCTTTTCAAAGATATGGAAGTACAAACAGGTATAGATATCAATGATAGGTATAGATAACACACCTTGTCAATTTGCTCTTCAAAATGATCTCCAACTCTGTCCTGGGCTGAGGAATCTCCTTGGGAGTATGCTTTTTCAAGAAGTGTGGCCTGTTTTGCCGCCATGTAAATTGATCTTGAAATTCTAAGAAATGTAACATCGGTAACTGCTCTAACAGTGTAATCCGGAACAAAAGTGGAAAACAACATAGACTCCAAATTTACAGCATTGTTTGGTCCCATCTTTCTCAACTCCACGGGTGTTGAAGGGGCGTCACCTAATTTAAACGCCACAAGCACTTGATATTTAAACTACTGATACCATCAGTTAAATCAATCTTTTCTAATTGCATAAATAATCATGAATTGTAGAGTCGGATTAATATATTTGTCGTACCGACGCCAATTGATTGGTTCAGGCTCTGCGTTCCAAAAAACGTAAATGGTCCGCTTTCAAAAATTAAATTCTCTTTTCCCATTTTTGCCTGCACCCTTCCTTCGAGAATAAGAACAAAGTAGTCGGCTGGTTTACCCTAAATGAAAATGTTTGGTTTGAAAATATAGTGATTTGTATTACTGGGATGCTCGTTCAAAATGATATTAAAACAAAATAATTTCAAATAATTAATTAAGACTCACCCGTTCATAAATTGTATTAGTCGGATCATTTTTTATGTCATCCCGATTTTTTATTTTTACTTGGTAGAAAAAGTTTTGGTCCAATAGTCGTTGCAAAATAGTTTTAGAGATATGCTGGCAGCTAAATTGCTCCACAGCTGAAATAAAAATGTGAAACATTTTCAGGAAACATTACAATCCCAGTCAATGAATTCAACATAAGTCACATTTAATGACAATATTTTTTTTAAAAACTAAGAATAATTGAATTAAAAATTTAATATGAATAAAATAAATGTTTACTTACTTGTACTCAAATACTGAAAAGCTGCTAGCCCTAATTGTGGAGATACATGGATGCCTTCTGATTTCCATCTGTTCAAAGCCATGTCAGGCAAAGTGCCTGTAGTTGCTCTAGAGCGTCGTCTTCTGTTGTTGTCTAAATAAGCGGTCAGAGGTGACCTTAGCAAATTTATTGAAACAAAAACATTTGATTGATGTTGTTAATGAATGTACCAAAGACGTCCGTCTCATCATTAATTTCTGCTTGAATTAAAGCTTCTATAACATCTTCAAGAGTAACTAAGCCAATAGTTTCATAATAAGGATCTCCAGAAGTATTTTCAACGACACGCTGGACAAATGCCATATGACCTTTATTTCCTACATTTTTATACAATAAACAATTAAAGCTTCAGGACTCGTTGCTGTTTTATTGCAATATAAAAATAAACTTTTGTTTCAAATCTGAACCTTGTTTGAAATCACTAAAAAGGACATCCAAAGTAACATTTTCGAAAACGAAATTGCAAGGATTATTATAAAACTCTGAAATAGTTTTCAACGGCATACGATCGTCTGGGTCTACAAACGCAAGATCTTTGGTATACAAAAGGGAAACAATCGTTCCTCTGTTCCCTTCATAAACAGGAATTCTTGAATAACCTAGAAATCAAAAAAAAAGTATAAATAATAAGTTTAGAAAAATAGTTTTGGAAAAGAGATGGATTGTAAGCAACCTTGGGACATTATTTCTGACACCGTATCAAAATCCAATACTGCATCGATGGGTAGCATAAAAATATGTTCCACTTTTGTCATCACATCTGTAACGAATTTTTGTTTCAATTCCAGAGCCCCGGCTATGATATTCACTTCTTCCTTTTCCAGGTCATTGTAAGCATGAGTAACCTAAACAAAGCATAATAATTATTAGTATTCTTCATTAGTATCACTACATCAATTTTCTAATTCATGAAAATTACGTTGTGACTTTGTGCCGTTTGAAATTCATTCTAACTTACAGCAATTGATCGTTTATCTTTTTACATGCTTAAGTTAATTGAGATACAATCACAATAATATATAATATATTTTGTAGTCGCTTGTACTTTTACCTAATTCACCATTGGAAATGGTTGTACATGAAATTCAATTTCCTTAAATATATACTACATTTAAAGAGGAAATTACTTCCATTCTTCTTTTGTGGAAATAAAAGTTTGACTGAAAGTTTTTTGTATTTCTTCAATTATTAGAACTCTATTACTCTACTAGCTACTGTACTACTTAATA
>JAAAYG020031493.1:0-14097 GCA_009936455.2 Tomocerus minor
ACTAGAAAATAGCGAAATGGGAATAGAAAAGGAAACAAGGCCAAAGCCAACGCAGAAGAGACAGAGCAAATAAAATACACTTAAGATAACTCAAGTGATTTTCGGCATGACATAGAAAAGTTGTGTATAAAGGAGTTGCTGTTGTAAACAGCATGTGCATGTTTTCACTATGCCCTTTAGAATAGCGCATTACATTGTACTATCAATTACATCTTAAATCCTTAGACAAGCCAAAGCATAGCGAATGAAGCGTAAAAGTCTTAAATCAAAGCAACAACCAGGGCCATACATATTTCTATTATCGTAGTCTGAATTCTCTGCTAACGTCACAGGAATCTGATAGTAAAATAGAGCATAGGGAGGGATAGGCTTGTTAAAATTAGAGTATTTACTTCTCTAATTCACTATTGTAATGTAATTGGATTCTAATGAATTTGTTTCATTGAAACATCTTTTCTCTCTCTCTCTCTATTTATTGCTCACGAGGCAAGGTTCACCTATTTAAAAGAAAGTGATGCGACGATGATAAACATGGATGTGCGCATATATGCAATCATTTTAATTAACAATGATAGTAAATTAATACAAGATATATGAATGATTTTTTAATGCCATTGATAGACATTCATGTTATTTGATTGACAAAGAGTTCTATTTGAAGAAATGAAAACTTGAAGATGAACAAGTGGGATTTTCTTGTAAAATAATTAACAATGATGTGGAAAAAGAATATTTGAATATAATTATCTATGTGATAAGTTATGTAGGCTAAGTTCACTTACATTAGAGCTCCAGTTCTAATTATTTTTCCTGTGATATTTTCAATGTTTCAGAGTGAAGTGAACTTTACGTGTGAGCTAAGGTATGGATATCCATCATATGAAAAGTCACACTGGGCGGATGGGCAAGTTTATCTTTTGGAGTAACAGTGAATAATTGGCGAGTCGAGTGCATACGCAACAGAAAACGTACGGACGAGTCTTGTTAATGTTTGCAACAAGGTAAGACTATGGAAATAGTGTGAGAAACAAGGAAAGTGCTATTGAGTCTTGAGATTTGAGTTAAGTTCAAGCGTTTGGAGAGTCAAAGCGTTGAATTGAGTTGAACTGAGAGAGATGTGATGTGAGGAAGGAACACTGCACAGATATTGAACGTGGGTTCGACAATTTGGCACGGATTTTAGGATTTCGGAATGTAATGTGACTGCACACAGAAGAAGAGGTTGTGCTCTTCTAGGAGAACATAGATCCTAGCGTCATGTCAAAGGAAATAAGAGGCAGCCGACGGACGAATCTTCCTGCCTTGCAACAAACTCACAGCCAACTCTACAAAGTAACTAACACTCTTTCACTAATAAACTGTAACTCCTCCGGTGTGCAATATTCAACGTATTTAGAACATGTAGTAAAATATTGTAATTTCGACGACTATATCTCTGTTTGTCTACTTAAGATTCGAGTTTCACACTCGTTTAGTCTATACTTAAGTTGAGTTGGGATCTAAAAAAATGCGGTAGTTCCTATTGTTCCTTCCTAATTAACGTGTTTTGTTTTCCTTTTCTCCTTTGGGCCAAAGAAACTATTATCTCTCTACGTAAGTCGTAGTAATACGTAACTTTGTTTATATTGTGTTTAATATTGAGACTGAAAAAAGTTTAGCACTTATGCTTTTCCAACACAGTGCTGTGTTTATATTTGTAAATGATGTGTAGAATCCTATAATCTGATCTGTTATTATCTTCTGTTATAATGTTGTGACGCGATTTGATTATAGACAAACAATTTTTTTCTTTTATGTATTATATTGAAAGATTTTGTTTTTAGGAAATGAACGACAGTAGTAGTGAGCGACCGTAGCGTCCAAACACAACTGAAGAGACTCGTAGTATTCCAACTCGTTTTTTGAACACATTGACTTGACTTGAGCTTACTAAATACATTAAGTGTGTGTGTAGTGTGTATATGTATGGCTGTGAGACTACTCTTCTTGTTTTCCATCTATGTTGCTTTAGCTTCGTCTCGCTTAGCTTGCCTGCCCACGCTAAAAATATGAGCTGACGCTCTTTTTCCTCGACGTACTCTTTGTATGTGTGTCTACAACATTATAGTTTGTGAGGAGGAACATATAGCTCTAGTAAGTACTACTAGTTACTAGTTAGTTCTTCCTTCTCTGTTATTGTGCTATCATCTCCTATACACAACCAATCTCTAATTTACTTAGTATAACTATAGAGCAATGACGATTATCACTATTAAGATGTGTATCATCAAAGAGTTGAGCAATTTCCTAGTTTTTACTGTAGAATTTTTAAGTACGATGCATTTTAGCCTACGATCAACATCAACCTCAGATTGGCTTCGTTACACTTGCATTAAAGTACACTTGCTCGTTAGTTGGGCTCTCTCTCTTGAGAGAGAGAGAGAGAGAAGATCCATGCTACACAAATGATAAGTCAGCTAAATGGAAATGAACATAAGCGTAGGATGGAAACATGTGGCTTACATTTCATTTCGTTTTTCCATCACAGAATCACTTTGAAATTCAACACTTATTCAGATTTGTTCACTGACAATTACTCTGTGCATATATTAAAGATGGCAGTTATTATTTATCTATGTAAATAGCCATATAGACTCATCTTCAGATCAGATGGAGGTGACAATGGCAATTACTATTCACTACTGTTTGACTTCTGATGTAATTTCATGTAAATCTATTTCTAGTTGTGCTAATGGAATTTTACATGATAAACAATGCCGGGGGTATTAAATCTTTACGTTTCTCATTCAGACTATTTACAATATGAAAGATTATAATAATACAGGTTTGGTTGTCTAATAAATTTACTGTCGAATTTAGAACACCTTGAGTTTGTTTTTATATATTCACATCTGTCTGTGTCGCACGTTGAGACTACACCTGCCTTCTTAACTGTTTAGAATTATTTATGAATTAGCTACAACGCTATTAATAATGACATAAACTAACAAAAAGTTACCTACATACTAAAAACTAATTTTGTTGAATAATTATAAGCATCTATAGCTAATATTATTTCTTATCAGCAGGTTTATGTGTAGTCTCTATCATAAATAATTCTTGTCCAGGTGATATGAAGTCATATTTCATTGAAATTGATATTATACATATATACTTTTCTTATGTATTCTAATGCAATTGTCTTGTTATCTTATATTAGTTATTACACTGAACGCTTGTAAAAAGGTACTAATAAAAATGAGCAGAAAACATTATGGATAGCTATTGTTTTTGCATGAAATGTAGAAAGGGAGAGAGAGAGATGTTGCAAAAAAGACGATGATGATTTTATTGCTTAAATGATTATGATGGTTGTTGTGTTGGTGTGGCTTGGATGTAATTATTATTTTTAGTTGTGATGATGGTGTAATGTGAATGTGTAAAGGTTCAGTTAAATTCAGATAGCATTGGATTGATGGATAATTATTATTACTTATCTCTGAATCCATTCATACATAATATGTAGTCGTACATATGTAATAAGGTATTCATATAACACATTGTGACTATTTAAGGTTACTTATTTTTCTATTATCATTAATTCATGCTGAATTGTATTGTTTTGCTGTTTTTTATAGATGAGCATTCATTTGCATGGATAAGAATTGAGTCTCATTGGAATTAAATGAAAGGGAGCATTGTTGAAAGGGTGCATGCATGATTGTATAAATTGTATAAGAGGGAGAGCGTGGCTTTGCGATGTTAGCAAAATAATCCTATGGGATGCTTTCATCATTATAAATAACTGTGAGCAATTGAAATGGGAAAAAGACAACAGAACAAGATGGTTTTATAAGGGCAACGATTTCTCTTCCCACAGAGCAGCATTACATTAGCGAGATGAGTTGAATGAGGCTCTATAAAATAATTCAACAGCTATATAGTAGTACTAATAGATAGCTGATATCATATCTCATCACATTTCCCTTCGTCCCTCATCTTTATGCATGACACTTTAACTTCTAATGTTTCTAGTGTATTTACGGACGACGAAAAATAAAAATTGAAAAAAATGTGTCCATTTTACATTATTAGATATGCAAATACATTTTTATAAATGTTGATTAATATGTACTTTGGTGAGTGAGGGATGTTTAAGAGATTTGGAATTATGTTTTAGAAAATTCAGTTTATACCTACGCATGATTGAAAAGTTGACTTTGTGTATATCTACCTCGTTATAATATTAATGTTTGTATGTGTTTTTTAATTTTTTTATAGAGATATTGTGGGATAAGATGAAGAAGAATGAGAGCTTCTTCTTTAAGAAAAAGGCAACTCCCACGTACAAACTTACGGGAAAAGGATGAAACAAGTCCACTCGACTTAACTGCATGGATAATCTATAGAAATAGTAAATAAACACGCGATGCTTTATCTAATCTGCATTGCAGGGCGAAGGAAAAGCAGGACAGTCAGCCTTATACTCTAGCCATATCATCAATACATAGGCATAACACACACACACACACATCAAGAAGGTAGGCCATTAAGACTCAAACGACTTTTTCTACCGTATTTATAATTGTTAGTCACTCACGGAGAGATAGTTGGAGTGATGACATGACCTGACAGAAAGTAGCAACTACTTAACTGACAATGAATAAGGAATTCATTTAAAAAATCAATTTATCACTTGAATTCAAGTAACTTAACTAAAAAATTCAAAGACGAGTTCATGAATTAATGCTAGCTGACAGCCTAAAGTTTAACCTTATGTATTTAAATCATTACCTAATGCAATTTTCTTATCATCAGTTAAGTGTCTTAGCTAAACTCTACATGTGTAATACATCTGGTGTCCCAGCCTAAGCTTTCCCATCCTAAAACTACCTATATCGACTCACCAACAAGGCACTATACTAATTACAAGATAACACGACGGAACTTTCCATCGTGAGCAACTTTACACGATGGAATTTACATATGGACACTATTACCGAACACAAATCCTCAAAATCCTATTCTATTGAAAATTAATTTTATGTACAGGCAATAGAAAATAACAAATTGATTTTCAAAAATACACAAGATTGAATTTACCTGACTATGAATCTCATTTTGAACCATATTAGACACTTTAGAATGATTTTTATGCATTTTGAATGAAGGAAATGATGTGAACATTCTTAAAATAGATGTGATTGGTGAAATCATAGCTATTATCAGAAAGAGATTAAAAATGCAGAATTAATAAGTGTCTATAAGAATGCGAATGTAGATATAAGTTTTGCTAACATGACATTATGAATAGGCAAAAAGTAAACAGATAGTATAATTGGTTAACAATGACCTTTCCAGATAACCTTAGTCTTTCTACATTTCGGTTAACATTAAACGCACTCTACGTCCTTCTAAGTTTCATTGTAGGTAAGTTTCCGTCAGAGATTATTATTGAAAACGTAGGAACTTAGATCTAATTAATTTTGATTCTGTCATCCCGAAAGAACACATGAGTGATTTACTAAACGTGCAATACGCAATTACTTACGTCTACTACTCAGACATGGAATGTAACAATAGCAGATCAGTGGAATTAAAAAATGAATGAAAAAATTGAAGGACTCGTTTAGAAAATTGTAGACGTAGGTACATCACCTACCAGTTTCATTTGGTTTGCACCAGATTAAAGATTTCATTTGGCAGATTGGCAGAAGTGATAGGAGGGTACAAACATTTCAACTTAAAAGTTTGTCATTTCTTCAGTTGCAACAAAGAAGACGTGAGTGCTCTCCATAATCATTACCATAATATTAGCTAAGAGCATTATTGCAAGATGAATTAAAAGCTCTATTTTAAATTCATTGCATTTCTATGGATTTTTAAAAGTTTCAACTTTAATCTCACTTAGCCAGATTCAACTAGCTTAGAAAACTGCGGTTTTTCTATCAACATCTTAATAATTAGATTGTAAAATACATTGGCAAAACTCAATTTGGCAAAATGCTTTTTATTTTTCACTCAAAATTATTTTATTTTGGAAAAAATCTCTCATACACATTTTTACAAGTTCGTGTGTCAATTTATCTGAAAATATCTTGTTTCTCACCAAACATGATTATTTTTTAATAAAATCACTCAAAAACCAAATGTGTACATTTTAATTCATTTCATTTCAACGAATGAAAGATTTTTTCACATTTACGTCAATTGTGTATATTTTGAAAATTATTATATTGTCTAATCATTGAAATCAGGTTTCCGTTTGCAACATTTGTTCCTTCTTTTGAGTTGAAAATTTCGGTTTTGCCAAATTGAGGAGCATCCTGGGCATTTCTGTAAAGAATAAACCTTGGTAGCTGTATTCACCTGAAAATATATTTGAAAGCAGCAGTGGCACTTATGCTATTGCTGGGTCGGAATAAATAAGCATTACACATTGTATTTTATGACAAATGATGTAATGAGTCAGTTTGGAAAACAGTTCGTGGAGAATAGCGTCTCCGATGTAATAAATACGACAAAGACACGTTCAACAGGTGTGTGTTTTTAGAAGATTCGTTTCAGTTTCTTTAGGTACTTTGGAATTCTTAGTTTGATCACACAGAGAGTCATTTGAATCTAGTTAAGTATTTTATGCCCATGTAGTTGGATTTAGGTTTTAAAAAGATTTTAACATTAGGGGCGTGGGTTGAGTTGACTCGACTGGGATTTTCATTTCAATAATACTACCTTAAAGAGGAACCTACTCAAGTACACGCATCCTTTTCCAAAGCCAATAACCATGTGGACAGTCTAATAAGATTTTTTTTTTGAAGACGGATTCTCAAGCAAAGTCTTTATATGCCTAAAAGGATATTTGTTCCGCGTGGGAAGGAACCTTTTTGCTAGAAATCCTATGTAGTTACATGAAATTATAATAATAGTCAGAGAGAGAGAGTACCTGGTCTTATGAGTAGGTACTGCCGTTTTATCCAAGGTGCTGGAAACTAACCAAAAGCCCTTTATTTTAAGACAACAGACATCTGCTTTAGTGTTTTATGAGCAACTCAACGTTTGTTAATCACGAGTTGACTTATGTCTTCTCTATTATCTCCTATCTGTAATTTATAACTATTATTAAGACATCCTAAACTCTAGCTTTTATTTCTCAAGATGTAATTTTATTATTGTTAACTTAAGCATGTCTCGTCATTTTCCGACCGTCGTGTCATCCCTCTTTTTTTCTTTTATTGCAGCTTGCTGCATTTTTTTCTGTCTCTGTCGTGTCACGTCTGCTCATAGTCTACCATTTAAACCTTAACCTTATGATTGTCGTCATCTTCTCATAAAATTGCCATACAATTTATTAATTGCACACATACGCAAATTCTTTTAGCCATGACATAAACAATAGCTCGACTACGCTCATTTATTAATCAAGGAACATAAAAGCACATTTTGCTATTCAAATTTTCTTAAGATTATTGAAAACAATCAAATAGGTACATTAAAATTTTGCTAAACAAATATCAAAAAATATCCAACATTAGTAATAACAAAAGTCAGTATAGCAAATAGCATCTTAAGTTTATAAAATAAAATTCTATAAGCAACTTAACCAAATTCATATGAGAGATGATGCGTTTGAAAAAATAAGTGATTAAAAATATAGACTTTAAATGAAAATTGGCAAATATGTTGTGAAAGCCAACTGGATGGGCATAGTGCACAGAATAAATTGCAAAATTAACGGTCAATCAACTTCTGTGTCTGTATATTTTTTTTTCGTAGTAGGAAGTAAGAAACAAAGTGCATGACTGCTATTCGCAAAAAGTGAATAAAGAAAACAATCGCTAAATGCTTCGCGTCGAGGCTTTTCACCGGCCCGACTCTTGACTCTTATCTTATTCTTAGCAAAAAATGAAAAGTTAGCGAATGATCTACAGAGAGCATTATGTAACACGTCGTTTTCTGTTAGTATGGCAAGGAGAGATAGTCATAAAAAGTCATAGTGCCTATAGAAAAGGTCCATTCAACTCATTTTACAATTAGATGCTGCTCAGCTAGTATGTTGATAGTGAAAATGCTCAGAGCATGAAACATAAATAAACTTCAATAGTCAAACAACTGCATGCTGCATCTCTTCATATTATTTGCATACATATAGGTAGACTATTATAATATACTTTACTCTCCTCATCATACATAATCTGGTGTGTAGTTGCATTATAGTAGTAAATGCATCTTAAATAGAAAAGTGTGAAAGAAAATGCTATAAACATTAATGAACATTGTCTTGTCATCAGTTTATAGCTTGTCATTCTTAAAAATAATTCTTTGCATCACACGAGCTACTAATTGACACCTAGGAGTCTGTAGCTAAATTATAAATGTACTATTAATGTAGATTTATCACTTTCTTACACTGCCATACTAATTAATGTGCATACTTACATATTTGATTTTTCTGATATCATACACTAATAAACTATAAATAGCTAATAATGCTAATAACTAATCTCTGTTAACTGCAGATGTACTATATACTATATACTATATATATTATTATTAAGTATTATATACTATATATATATACTCTTGTTATAATTATTATTATAGTATCAATCAATTTACAATTCAACTCTTATTTCTTTCAACACTCAATGTCAATGCTGACACTGTTACATAATTGTACATCATTACAGTGTATTGCAAGGTAACAGAACATTCAGGTTCACATTGGCGTGCGTATCATTACTACATAGTGAGCAATTATTATTTATCACAAACTACGCTTACAGCAGATTACTTATCAATAGAATCCTAATTACATTAAGACACAACAGCCATGCATGTACATGCACAAAGAAATATTTACATCTAACCAAGAGCAAGATTGAAATAATGATGGAAATTAGCATAATAAATAACTTGTGTCAATACATGCACTCGTCAATTGCTTTTCAGTGGATAATAGACACCTTTCCATTAAATGAACGATTCATTCAACTCCTAAACTGATCTTATCGTTAGATCATCATCATCACATTAAATGTTCACATTGAATTTAATTGGGTAACAACAAGAACACCAGTTCACAAAGCGCAGCGGGATTCCTTAAGGAAAAATATTCCATTAAATTCCAATCCTTTTAAAGTCTTTGGCTTTCCATTTGATTTGCTATTTGCAAAAACAAAGCGGTGATAATAGGTGTCTGTCTAATAATTTTCAGCTGTAAATGATTTTTAATGCTAATTATATCTTTTACGTATTAAAATTAGGTACAGATGGTAATAGGCTGTTAAGAATAAGTATGTCTCGCTAATAAACATAATGGTTTTGAATGGGATCCTCTTGGACACATAAAAATTATTGTACAGAGGATTGCAAATGAGAGACGACATGCGGGTCGCACTCAAAGACACTGACTAGAAAAATGTGTGCTGCTGAAGCTATAAAGTTTAACATAATATATGTCCAAGGGAGGATATCACCATGAATTGTTTTCATTCCTATAATATAAGAACTATAGGTTATAAGAAAATTGAACTAGTAATAAATATAATTTGACTATGTACAAGTTAGAGACAGAGATGCACTTTGATATAGTGTAGCTATAAATGTATGTAAAAGAATGACGAAGAACAGTGCTAAAAGATTGATGGTTGTTCTTTGCACTACTGCCGCTGCATTTATATCATTCTTGCTTGCTCATCCTCTTAATCGTACACTATGGAAAATAACATCCTTTAACCTAATCTATAAGTTATATGCTACAAAGAAAGAAGTTGATAATTTTATTATAAGTGTGTATGAATGTAATATGCAAAATATTTTTCAGGCAAGTCAATTAATTTCATATGAAGATCATATTATATAGAATCATAGTCGTAGAATAAGGGAATGGAATCGAGTGGCCAATGCTGTGAAAAGATAAATAGAATGCCGACAGAGTCAAGTCTCGTGCATTATATCATCTAATGAGGAATTAATCTTGTCGTGAAAAGAGTAGAGTGAGTAAATTGCAGTTAGGGCAAGTGATTGGCCATAAGAGGAGTTTACAAAGAAAACATTGTGAGCTAGAAGAGAGTCAAAAATTCCGTAAATAGAAGAATTTCATCGTTGCAATAAACAAGAATGTCCAAGAACATGTTGAACACGTTGTAATGTGCAGTGAAGTCATTCCCTTCTTCTCTCTCTCCCTTTTCCAAGTTATAATGAAAGAGGACGTGAGAATTATTAATCGAGCTGGCCTAACTTGAATTCCTGTCTCATCCTTGCCTTACTCTAAATGCCTTTGTTTTGCTTATCATTATTATAACGCATGTACAAATAGTGGAGGACAATCAAAGATCACTTTATATTAATTTTAAGTCTTTGTATTGTTACAGTGTACATAGCTATAGAGGTACTTATCATTCTGGTACAGCGCATAATTTCCTTGGGATTGGTTTTAGTTTGGCCTGACATTAGTATGTAGGAAGATGAGGTAATAACGATAATGGATAAAGCACATACTAGCGTAGGGGTAGGTCAATGATTGCTTTCTATCTGTTATTCTGATGGCATTGCCATATAATAAAGTTATGCTTTTTATATATTTACATTCTATACCTATAGGGAATATAGTTATTTTATATTATTATATGGACATATTACTGGAATGACGATGTGATTTGAATGGATGGTGCCTTGACTCTTATCTTGACTCGAATTCATTTGATTTACTTAGCATCTAACTATAGTGGAAACGTGAATGTGCTGATTGTCAGTGAGAGATGGTCTTGAGAAGCCAAAGTGACTTATTCTATATAGCTATTATATTAGTACACATAATATATGAGATATAAAAACACTCTTGTATAGCCCGAGTAAGTAATAGTAAGTGAGTGAGTGAGTAAATCAAAGATTTCTTACCCTTACCTAATAATGAAATGTTTACGTATAGTAGATATAATTCTTGCATCACATATATCTTTATGGTATAGAAATACTATGACCTGCCTTATAAACAGCAAAAATCCTGTAAACTATAAGGACAGAATGGCCAAAGTCATTAGGTTAGCAAACTTGGTAATCTTAATGTGTTTTATGGTGAATTGAGCGAGTACTTTTAAAAATGATGTCGTCTCTAAGTAATGTAATCGTCTCGTCACTTAAATGCACTGTCGTCATTGAATTAATTGCTTTCTTATACCTTACTATATTCTTACAAGAATATAATTATTAGTTTATATAAAAGTTTAGACTCTCGATATTATATTATAGTCAATTCTTTCATTTATATATTAAATATATATACACGCATATAGAAAAGAAGGTATAGTTCGTCCAAGTGTCATACTCAGTCTCGCATGACTGTACTTTTGTATGAAAAATATCTGCAGATGAGGATGATGACATGTTCACATGCACGCTTTGAATGATTGAACTGGAATTGCAATTAGTATTTTCATAGTCAATTAATAAATATAACTCTTATGGATTCTACTTATTATCCCGTAACGTTTTTTCAGCATTCCTTAAATGTCTCAGAAATTAATTGTTTGTACTAAGGGGTCCTGTTGTTTGTAACTGTTGAACTTAAATGTGTGATTACTATTAATGTATGTAAATATTCTGTACCAAAAACTATCTTCATTTAAATCCTCACAACGTCAGCAAGAGAATGATCTGCATGTATATGTTGCAGCAATTTTAGGAAAAATTTACAATTCTTGAATAGGCAAGAAAGTTGTGCAAAAGGAATATCAGGGATTTCTGGTTTATCTTTAGCACGGTTATGTTGCATGCATGTCCTTTTTTGAATCTGAAATGCTACTTTGCTACCCCTAAAAAAGCTCTACTATAGTTATATAGTTAGTCCTGCTTAGCATCACATTTGCATGTGTCAAGTGAAAAAAGCCGAATTTCTCAATTTGTCATTGTCATATTTATCTGTAATCGCATGAAGAGTCTTCTTCCCTCCTGCATAACCAATTGATCATTTCATTCAAGTCAAACTCTTTCTCTCTCCCACACGTAAATAAATTCATAACTTAGGTTATTCTCCTATCTGTATTTTTTGTCGGTGCCGACGATTATTTTTACAAGTGGAGAATGCAGAATTATATAAAGATATCGCGTGTGTAACGAACGACCTCTTATAACATGTTCTACAAGTGTATTAAATAGATACTGTTCATTAGATGAATCATTTACTAGTCTCATATTAGTATTGCTACTCTCTCCATAGAACTTACACATGATATTAAATAGATCTGTCGAATAAAAGTACCTAGTTCAATTAATAATAGTATAGAATATACTGTTGAACTATCATCATTTGTTAATAATTTCAATAGATTTTAAATATTCTAAAGATTTATTTTCAATATGCATTCATTTGAATATACAGAAACTAGAGATGAATATATAGAAGTTTAAAGTGTAGGATGACTGTACATGTGCATCTTTAATATTAGACAGTAGTCTCTCTCTCTGGTTGGACGGTGAATGTGTATAATAAATTGGCATTGGACTTGAATGCATCTTTGACATTGATGGATTTTTTGCGGAGCTATTGATGTGACCGAATGACAAATTGACTTTCACAGTTCCACTTTACATTATGGAACAAGAAAAATGCAGTGGATTTTTCCAAATGGCCTTTTCTAACCTTCTCTTCGCCTCTGTCAGCAAATGCAGTGGTGAAAAAAAAGTTTTTTGCTCGTGTATCTTTCATGCGTGCTTTAATGCATGGTGTGACTAGCCTCACTATATACATAAGCTATTGGCAATGTCACAGTCAGAATAAAATTACAGGAGGTAAAAGGAAATTTCTGATTCGTTCCACAACTCTTGAATCTGTATTCTCTGCTTTGTACTATACTATTATAGTGTCTATATAATATTATGTAACATGAGTAGCTATGAAGTAGCTGCTATTATTTCAATGCATTTGTGATAGATTTGCATAAATTGTTCTACACAATAGGATATCAGCTATCTAAATAGTGAGACTAATGCTTAATTTTTAAAAGTCAAACTGTGCATGGCTAATGGAAACCTGAGAATGGTGGACTTGCAGTTGGGTCTGCAGAGATATAAAAAGAAAGGAAAAGTTGCTACGGAATAAGAAACCAGAGCTAAGTAAACAAAATAGTTTGAAAGTCAAGTCGAAGAAAGAAGATGATGTATAGAGAGAGGATCAAAGCGTATCATTATTATTCTCAGAGAAAAACAATTCAAATATTAAATTACTAAGGACATGAAGTGTGTTCAAGATCAGTGCGTCTAATATTATTATGGTGTCTTGCTCTAGCACAACAGAGTACCTAAATAAATCATGTACAATTCTAATCAGTACATTTAAATTAAAATATACAAGATGTTAGCCAGCGTGTCTGCCAACGTGAACTCTTATAATTATATGTGCAGAAGAAGAGGAGCAAGCAAGAGCCTTCTTGCCGTGTTAGTATAATAAGGACTGGGTAGGTATGCACAGGAATGTAGTTGAAAAAATTAGAGAGCGGGTCGGCTGATGTGATGAAATCATTCTTAATTTTGGTCAAAGTCTTAGCAGAACTACATGGAAGAACATTAGGAAAAATTATGCATGTAGGAGGGAAAGAAATGCCCTGCGTATCCTACATCTCTCTCTCTCTCTCTCTCTCCTTTTTACCCACGCTAATCCTACGAAACATTAATGTACTCATTTCTTATATATTTATTATGCATGCAGGAATAAATATGTACATATCACTTCTCTCTCTCTCTCTCTCTCTTCTCATCTCCTATCCCACAACAACATCGCCAATGGTTTCGAAACTATTCTCTCTGCAAGTAGGTGTGGTCCCTGGCCTGACTTCTTTACATATTACAATTAGTAGCTCCTTTTCTATATTTACAAATCCTTCAGTCCTCACGAATTCAGAAATAACTATTCTAAATTGTAACCACAAACAAAATTGAAATTACAAGATGACTGCTGGGCTTCTAATTTCAATTAACTAAATAATTCTATTGTCATCAATTATTAATGATGTAATTAAAGATAAAAAGTGTGTGTGACACTCTTAGAAATTTCCTACATGTAACATTAAAGACGGATTTATAATTATTATCAAAAGTAATACCAATATATTCGCATATAAG
>JAAAYG020031504.1:0-15287 GCA_009936455.2 Tomocerus minor
CTGTGCCGCGTTTTATTATTTCTGTGAAACTATTTGTAAGAATAACGGATTGACACACCTTTGCCATTTTCCTCATCCATCTCCTTATCTGTGCACACAGTATCTGTATTATTCTATACAACATGCAGCTGCGGCTACAAATAAAAACCAAATTGATTCATTTGAATCTTTAAAGTGTTTCCAGGCTTGTATAACATGAGTTACTAACTACTTTAAGTACATTTCAATTCTAACAAGTGCGAAAGTAAAATACTGGATGTAAGTGTTTATTGAGTTACATAAATATTTATCATTGAAAACCCAAATTAACTTCCAACAAAAATAGACGATATATATGTACTTTGCTAGGTGAAATTAAATGGATCTCCAAATAATTCTGGATAGGTTGGAAAATGAAGAAAATGAATTTACAACATTTGTGTGTAGAATTTTTTTTAATTCTCTCAATGATGAATAATAATGCAATAAAAATGAAAAATTGCTAATATTTTTGGTTATTTTCGGACTAAATGAATAAAGTTATTTCTACAGACATCCGAGACATGCTTTGTTGTGAATTTCAGTGTTTACCACCTAGGCATTGCGTTTACAATGATTAAAAAATGATGAAACTTATCCCAAAATGAAGTAGAAAACGAAGAAGAATCGAAATACATCTTATTACGGTGAACATTATTTCGAAGGATATTGCGTTATTGTTGTGTCTAACTTTGATTAGCATCAGATTTATGGTGTATCAAAGAAACAGTTACAGATTTATGCTGTGTAATTGAGCCTTGTGTGTAGAAATGAGAAAGAGATGATTGTAAAAGAACACGTAGCGGTTTTAAAGATTTTTTGTGTCCAAGAAGTAGGTTGTTGGTGAGAGGAGGACATGAATTTAGATGACGAGGTGAGTGAGTTGAAAGGTGCGACGACAATATTTAAGTGACTCTGAATGTCACTGCCTTCGTGTCCTTTTCCGCTTACTCTCGTGTTCTCTAACAAATTAGGTCGACTAATTTTCCTCTCTTACAAACAATACACAATCTGATATCATGTCTTGTGTTCCCCATTTCGTTTAAAACCGTTGCAGCAGCGTCACGGACACTAACTCTCTTGACTTCAAAATAGAAACCAACTCAATCCCTGCCTTTCTCTAACTTCTATATAGGAACCAGTGTAGCTTCTACGAAAAAAGTCCATTCCAAATTTGTTATTTTTATCTCTCTTACGGATTTTATACATTCATTGTTTGTTTTCTGCTCCAAAGTGATACTTTATCTGTACGCATTATTCCTATAAACACGCAAGGTCTAAAAACACTTTTATCGTAGCTCATACTCGTAAGTCAATTAATTAGTCGAAACCCAACTGCATCTAATTCCCTTCTTGCCTTTTAACTAAAGTTCTCCAAATCTCACAATTTTCATGCAAACAATACAAAAGTTATCGCTTTTCACAGGGTGCAATCATTTCTACTATAATATTTTATTATTCATACAAAAGCATGAAAGAAAATTCTAGACATCAAAAATTATAAATTCATTTTCTCCATTTTCCAACCTATCCAGAATTATTTGGTAATTGCTTTTATTTTGTCTCAAAAATAATATTAGATCAATTGGCTTATACTTTTTCAATGATAAAATGTTGAATATATTACAAGTAAGGTACTATTAATAAAAAATTGTCATTCTAAAAAAGAAGAAAAAAGAAGTAGCTTTTGGTACAATTTTCGAATTAGAATTTTATTGCCCACCATAGACAGAAACATAAAGGAGCAGAATTTACATAGAAGCCTAGGAGATGAATTTTGGTGTAGCTACATGTAGTGTAGTATATTTTGAGTTGACTTGCTTTGGCTTCAAGTGTGACATGACATGGCAGCTGTCGAGCCAAAGGAGGAAATATTGTAGTAGGCTCCAGTCAAACGTCACCATTGCACCTCCTTTCCTTGCTAACATCTGCCGCTTTTTCCATATTAGTCCAATAACTTTTAGGATATAATAAATACGCGCTCACACAAGTTCCTTATAATAATATAAACACATTTTTACATGTTCTTTCTCTTAGCTAGACATTGCACGACGACTGGCAATATTATGTGCCTACATATGTACACAATTATATTATTTTCTACAACCCAATAGGATTGAAAGGAGTGCACAGAACCGAATGCGTACTTCCGGTGTGCCATTGTTGTTCTGTTTCTCCTGCCTCGCAACTTTCCTAGCTCTCTCCTCTTTCCATGTAGACATAAAGTGAGTAGGTAGCTAGAAAACGGAGCAACCGGTTGCCATTTTCCTCATTGTAACTTCAGGAGGACTTGACAATTGCATCCTATTATTTATATGCACACCCTTGCCAACTAACCTAACCAACAACACAATAGCACACCACCATCATATCATCCTACCAATTGTTTCCACTCACATTTCTCTTAGTTAGTTATTACTGTAGTAGTAGCAGTAGGTCCTTACAATTTGACTCTTCACTTCATCCCGCATTTCCCATTCTCCTTTAGTTCTCTGTAGAATTTCAGAATATTTCAACTAGCTTCATTTGAATACATTTGAATATCAAATAAAAATCCTATTGTTACTTCTTAAGTGAATTACTGCACACATTAACATTCACACACTCTGCTTCTATCAATACCATTCTTCAAGCTGTTAAACAGACTATAAAAGAATGAGCAGGAGCCTATAGAAAACCTATTCATACCATATGTTCTAATAGTCTATAAAATGTAATTTTTAATGCTCAATTAAGTACATAATAATATAATTACATGTAGGTGAAATTGACAGCTACAGCTACTGACGGAAATGAATATTGTGAAATTCTAAATTATACAATTCCAAATTATTTGTAAATACACATTTACTCAAAATATGAACAGAAAACGGGAAAAATCTTGGATTTTCTGTCTTAAGAATGTTGTAAGCCAGAACTTTTGCATCTAGTAACCTATTATCGTCATAAATGTTATGAAATTGTTGTTTAATCTGGACGGGATCTACAGCTGCCGAAATTCTGGTCTCGTTCAAATATTTGCTCTATTTAAAGGAGAAAGGTTTTAAAGTGTATTTTAGATCTTTTTCGTTAACCCTTAAAGCAATGAGCCCTAAAGTGTAGGCAGACTTAAAAAATGGTAAAAATGTAAAGAAATTGAATTTTGAGTTTTAAGTAGTTAGTAAGGTAGCTATTATATGGCTGTATAAAGTGGCTGTTTGTATCTGTTGGGGTTGAGGAATGTGTTTGATAATTTCAGCTGTGAAATTGATACACGAAAATGTTAATCTGGGAAGATGCGTGCACAGCGGAGGTTCACCATGAGCAATTACATAACATGAACGTAGCTAGAACAATCTAAATCCACTATTTACCTTGTCAATCAGGCTAAGGAGTAAGTAAGCAGTCGCCGTGGTAGGTTGATTTCCTTGTCAAATCTCTCGGCATTGCATTCTGTGGGCAAGTCAAGAAAATAAACTAAACTAAACTACCTTCTGTAAAAGAAGAAGAAGAAGAAGAAGTAGCTGGATGGGTGAAGTGTATATAAATTGTTATTATTATTATATAAGTTATAAGTTGTTCTGTCCCGTAGACTGACGACCTACCTTAAAGAAGAGGGCTATTGTAGTTTAAGTATAAGTGAAACAAAAACTGGGAATAATAAATATAATAAATACATTTCCAACAAGACAGAACACAACATCAAAATCACATCCTACTGTCTATTATCTTATCTATCTGCATAACTAGAAGAATTACATGCTCCCACAAACATCACTCTTTCTTTCAACAACGAAATCCAATAAAGAAAAGCAAAAGAAAGTTTAGCATAAGATCGCATGATGATTTACGAGTCTCTGTGTACTTACATTAAATTCAGGAATTAACTATTCTATTTACTACATCCAGTTCATAATAGAAAGGGCAACTACTATTTTCTTCTGTCGAATTAAACATTGTTGATTGTATATACAATTGAGAAAAGATTATTCTTTTCTATTATATAAAACTATGCAGCTATAGGAATAGATAGGACATGCTTGGCTGTTTTCAAACGACCTACCTAGTTAAGCTGATAGAATACGTCAAGTGAGCTACACACAGCTCTTCTTCAGGTGAGGTGAGCTTGAAGCGACTTGTTAATTACAGTCTTTCTAGCATTGCATGAGAAAAGAATGCAATGAATCATGGAAATTATCCCATCGTGTGTGCATCTCCACAGTCTACTAACTGCCACTCGCACCATATACTTTTCATTACCTATTTTTCTTAAACTTGATAATATTCTAACTACAATCTCATTCTGATAACTCTACCACTTACGTCCACTCTAATATCTTGTGTCATTATTATATTTACTCCTTCAACTACACCATAATATATCCATTTCAAGACTGCTTTTATAATGTCGGCTAACTTTTTATTGTCCCTTTTATGGTCTTTACCAACTTGTCTCGCTTGTAGCACCACAAAATCCAACAATACTCCAATCAACCTTACATAATGCAACATCATTTTTTAATCAATTCATTTTTTGGCATACCTAACGGAAAAAAAAACTGCAACTTTAGCCAATTTTAGCTTACAAACAGTTTTCACACATATTATGTACCATCCTCATTGATCAAAAAAAAATTCAACGACCCATTTTCATTTTTGCTACACTTTATTCACGAAAAAGTTACAGGATTTCTGATTGTAATGTAGTTTTCGCAATTGTAAAGAATGTTTATTGTTTGAAATAATTTTCTATGAAAATCTATTACAGGCAACATTAGATCTTCGAGTTCTCATTCCCCATGCAGTTAAATAAATAAATAGATAGCTACGAATAAATACTAATTCTAGCAAAGTAATCTATTGTATGACTTTTGAAATTTTGATTTTTTTGCATAAGATATTTAGTAAAGTTTGTTTTCCAAAGCTTCTGTTATTTAAAACAACATTTTTTAAGTGTTTCAACGAAATCGCCTATTGATCTTCCTTCAAATTCTGAATAGTAGCAGCGTTTTTAAAAGAAAATGCAAATAACATTTTGAAACATTTTAATTATTGCTTTACTGGTTTGCCAAAGACATGATTTATATTCATCACTTTCATTAATCTGAGTTTTGGGATTAATAGGTTTGTAAATGCTCTCCACTAATGAGCACTATCTATATTCTATATACTCTTACTTCTGCCAATAAATGCAAAAGTAATTTAGTAAGAAATATAAAAATTGGCTCTGTATGCAATTAGTGTGGTATTTAGACTAGAGTGCATTATCATTATGTTGTTAGTGCATATAAGTAATGTATTTATATTTTGGTATTTAATTACACTAGTTGGATGATTGCATTGATATTTTTAATTTCTATCTCGTTTGTCTATGCAATTGAATTAGAATGAAAAGGAAGTAAATGGATGGAGAGGTCGAGGGAGAAGATGAAGGTATAAATGGAGAATGAATAATAATATGTGGAAGATAGTTGGCTGCTTTAGTTGACTTGGGTTGGTATGAACGTCTAAAGTGGATTTGATTGTTTGTTCTGTCATGACATTCTCGTTTGCATCATCATCATCATCATCATCATCATGCAATGCATCTTCCTTCCCAAGCTCCGCCCTCTCAGGCTGCTCTGCCTTCTGGTTCTGTTGTTGAGTTGTGTGTAGGCTCTGGCCATATGCTGTTGGTGTGTGTTAGTTATGTTATTAAGTAGATAAATATGAGAAGGAGTTGAGTTTCAGACAGATATTTGCATGGGGGATCATCCTGTGTGTTTTTCTCTTAATTTTCAAGCATTCCCTATCTCCTGGCTACTCTTTTATCATCATAGCCTTCCTTCCCTTCCCTTATACTCATAGTTCTTTTAACTCAGTGACTATAGTACTTCTATTTACTAAATAATAGCTATACGTTCAGTAGTAACTAGACGTGAGGAATTCATGCCTCGTCAACAAGCTATAGGCTAATATTGATATAAATTAGATTGCATTATTGTGTGTGTAGGTACTGTTCGGTGGGAGTGATCTCTTTCGTAGCCAAAAGCTGTGAAGAGTCGAACTATAATAAATGATATGATGTACGAGGCGAAGATTGCTTTTCTGTGTGAAAAAGTGAAGCTTCGTGTTGGGTCTTCTCAATATTTCTTTCGTTTACTTTGTGAGTTGTGTTCTGTCTGAGTATCATGTACTGAGTAGCATATACTGAGTATAATAGGAAAGAAAGAGCGAGCCTGTAGGTGAATAGAGTACGTGTATAACTATCATAGCAGTCTGCATTCTTACAACTTTGTAAATTATCATGGAAATTATGTTTCCCTATAGGTATATCAAAATTCTGGAGGGATATCGAACTAGATATAGAAAAAGAGGTAAAGTAAAGGTACTTAGTAAACGATAAGATTACTCTGACTGTTCCATTTCCCCTTTTAATTACTAATTATCCGCCCTTTTCTCCGCTCTCACGCAGTTCCTATTCCTGCATCAATGTCTTGTCTATTTTATCCTGTCCCTTTTTCTGTTATGGCCCTTACTTTATGTATAGATTAGTATTATTACATGTATATATTATGAGCTGACACACACACACGAATACACAAATATTTCCACTCAATTTACACTAATAAGAATCTACAGCAGTTAAACACATAGCTTAAACAAATACAAACAAAACAATAGAATGAATAGCTCTATTATTTACAATATCTCCTTGTGTGTCTCTGTCAAAGTCTATAGAATCCCTAGTTAAGTTATTTTCTCCGCTCACATCAAAAATTATTTATTTAATTACTAGCCTTAGTTTACTTTGCCCTCCTTATATATTTTTCTTTAAATTACATTAGACTCTGGTGCAATAACGAGCTTTAAAAGTCTCAACCTACTTTTACCGAGTTCAGCTTTATGCCCATCAAAACCCTTCTCCTTCACCAACAATGAAATCTAACAAAAGTAAACTTAGAAAATGAGAGAAGATGAGCATATGTGTTGTTCCTTGCCTCTGGAACATTGTTACAGCCTTTGTTCTTTTTTCTTTTACTCTAATTAGAATCTGTCATGAATTTAATGGTTGGAGGAGCAGCTAGATCTGTCATGACTTTTTTTTTATAACTATACATAATATCCATCCATGTTACTACATTATAAAAGAGAGCTAGCTACATGTCTCCACTTTACTTTCCCTCGTCTCATTATTCTGATTATTCTGAATGGAGATTTGCTACCTATCTCCATGTAATTTAATACTGAAGACACTTCTCTTAATTAACTTTTGATGGGCTGCTTACTTACTTTATGCTCTCTGATATATTCATTAGCTAGATTGCGGAATGAGCGCATTGCTGCTTAACAATTACATTTCTCAAAAAAAATATCAATTTGGAGCACACACCTAGACTAACGAGTGTAACTTAAACTATCTATCCTAAAATAAACTACTGTAATCTGTTTCAACGATTAAAATTTTAATTTTAATCCGAGCATGCATATCTTCCACCTGCTTAAAAATATAATTTCAAAAATGCAAATCTCATCATACTAATTAATAATTAATTATGCATTTAATTTTACCATATGAAATATTCTATAAAACTACGTAGGTAGGTATCTTAAATTTAAATCGTTCTTAGATAATCGAACTGTTAGAATAGGGTATGATTAAAGTGTTGATATCCTTTAAAAATAATTGCATTGATGATTCTGGTATACATCTTGAATTGAAAATGATGGGGATAACACAAATATGTGAATGAAATTTATAGAGAAAGAGAAGTATCAAAGTCTGCCGAATCGTTAAAAAGTTAAGTAGTTTTTATTGCTGTCATAATATTTTGTTTTGAGAAGGTTGACCTCAGTTGAAGTGGAGCCTTGGAAAAGGAGGAAATTCCTATGTCACTATGCAATATTTTGATTTAATAACCTGCCTCCAATTGAAATATGGAATTAACACAAGAATCAAACCACTCCTTTGTTGTGTGATGTAGCACGTAGCCCCAAATGAAAGGCGATGCATACAAACGACGAGAATCGTAAACTATATGAATGAAAAGAATAAAACCAACACTTTGCTAATCAAAATGCAAAGTAATTGCATAAAAGATGAGAGAGGAGTTACACACATTAACAATTACAATAAGAGATTCAGAGAGAGAGAGTGTGTGTGTATGTATGTGTTTGTGTGTATGTGTTTGTATGAGCCTTAGCTTTTATTACAGTACACAATGAAAAGTAAAGCTTGATTGTTTTGTGAGAGAATGATTAACGGATTCTTGTCGAGAGAATCAATTAACATCTAATTGGAAAATTAGTACGCATCCTTTTATGGATAAGATAGCCATTCTCCAACCTAGAATAATGCACTGGCTCAACATCTTTCCCTTCCATTGCTTTCTGATGATTGCTGTTGATTTATTTTTCAAAGGAGTCAGCAATGACAGATTTATTGTTGCTACTTATTATTAATTCTTCGTTTCAGTTTCTTATCAATACACTTTGTTTTGGCAGTAGAACTGGCGAGTAGACCTTAGTAGTTTCTAAACAATAATAAAACGTTTACGTATATTCTAATATTTTAATCAAAATCCAGAAATAAAATCCAGAAATTCAGGTTAAAATGTTTCATTTCCAATCACACGATCTTGACACAAGAAATAGTATGATTATCATTACATAAAAATATTATCACGAATAGTTTCATCTGCATATCTTTACAATTCAGAATTGTAATAATCAAACCAAACAAAAAATCAATTGTCATTTCTTATGATCATTTATAGTTTACAAATGAAAGAAGAAATGTCCCAGGAATAAAAAATACATTAAATAGTTATAATGGACATAGATTACGCTTTTAATCTTTTCGAATTTCCACCAGATTCTATTACTTAATTGACTTACTGATTTTCGTCAAGACACATTTGACTATCTTTACTAAAGATGTGTATTTATGCGTACTTGACTGTCTCCACATGTAAAACGTATGGTAATTGTTTTATTGATAGTATGGAAGAATCATGTAGAATGTAATAATGTGCCTTATTGTTTCCGTTTCGGCATCTTCTGTCTCACTAACTCAAACATGATGAATTGCTATTGGATTCCTTATCGTTTTTATTAGGCTGACATTGCACTATTTTCAGATTGTTTGTCTAAGGGCGATAGACAGAAGAATAATCTCTTACAAAGGCCTCCCGTCCTCAATCTTCTCATGATGACCACTTTAGTTTCGCTGAATCATTTTATATGCACTCTTCTGAAAAATATACTCCCGATAACGATAATAGGTCCCTACATGTTGAATCCATGTTTCTAATTGCATACTCACTAAAAATTCTTTTCACCCTTTTAGCACAGATCAACAAATTTCTTTTTATAAGAAGAAAGTTTCATTTTACATGAAAACAATAATATAATATTTAAAATGCAATTTGTGCAATAATTGAAAATATACAGGAGCTTACAATAATAATGTAAAATTAAATATTTAATGTATTGGAGCTAACAAATAGTTTTGAACATGTATGTATATCTAGCACAGGTAAAGTGTTTCCAATCAAATCCATCCTGTAAAATGTTTAAAGCGTGATATTAGACTGGATGTAAAGTTCAGTAACTTGACTATAATAATATTCTAGGATAAGAAGAGATGAGAAGCTGTTTTATCACACAGACATCAATCTATTGATCGGGAATAAGAAATCTCGTGACATATCGTGACTCAGGTGCAAATCCTAATAATGCACGGCATCTTCACCGTCTTTATACACCCAAGAAATAGAAGAGAGAGAGAGAGAGAGGGAGAGAGAGGATTGTGTTGTATGGAAGTGCATGATGCTGTCTGAAGTGAAAGAACAATAATAATTTCATCGGCGGGCACGGAGGATGCAGGAGTATTTTCCATGACGGATATCTCGGGTTTGAATCAAAACCCCAGCCCATCACATCAAATCATTTCACCTTCACCCAGGCCAAAAGTGAATTGAATTGCATGGACTGAGTCAGTTGGTTGTAGTGAGTGAATGGATTTGAATGGGCCGTCATCTCTAGGCATCGCCTTCGAATCTTCTAACTTCTATCAAAACACAAATCCATTTATCATTCTCCTCTTCCCGACTTGACTCTTCTTCTCGCTATTTCAGTCTCATAAGAGAATTCTAATTTGAATACTTTCCTCTTGTCTCAGTCACTCAGCTCACAGCTACCACGCATTCGACTTAAATGCACGCACAGTCCCCACACAAACGCACATTATGTAAATTCATAATCACACACACACACCAGCATTTTTGTTGAAGACAAGAAAGCGATAGAGATGAGTATAATTCCTTATAAAGTTCACGCACAGTACGCACGTAGCGAAATGAAGCGCAAGACAGCTTATCTCATAAAAAGGATGAAGTAATGAAGGAAATGTCTAAAGGTCGCCTCTCATTCCTCGTCTCTCTAAATTATGCACACTCTGCGTGGCTGTTGATGTGCAGGCAGGTCTATCCCCTTAGCTTATAAGTATATTAGCTACTTCAGATAAATCTCAAATTTAAAACGAGGAATTAATGGACGACTCTTGTTTCATCTTCAGCTACGTCCGAGGTTTTAGGTTAACAGAACACACCTTTCTTGTATCAATCATCCTATTCCTTCAACACCTTTCCCTATCTACTTACTTAACCATCACCATCTTCAAAATCCATTCTTGACACACAAAAAATTACTAACACTGCGCACTGATATACTACCATACTAATATCAGTTAGCATATAATAGACATATACTATTTAGTGGCATGAAGTAGTAGAAACTAAATTTACTTGTATTTATTAACAATATAGAATCTGCTTTATCGGAATTTTATTGATATATCCCAAGTTTGCTTAGAAAGTGAATTAAAGTAAAATCTACCATGCTATAGAATTATCTGCACACCAATTATCTGTTTATACTTTAGCGTAATATTATTTCGTTGTCTTTTTATTAGATGGAGAGAGAAGCGGTAGTTCTAATTTCAGATCTGAATGAAACTGCAGTAATTTACATTTCTATTTGTACCAATAAACAAGTCCATTTAATTGATGTATTGAACAGCAATTTTAAATTTTAACACATTTTAAAAAGTACTAATGAATATTTCATAGATATAAACTTACCAGTGAGTGTGCCCTGCATTTTAATCTCAATAAGCCTCTCAAAATCTAGATGAAACTTAACTTTCTAATTCCAGTCTAAAATTCTACTTTATTGAACAGTTTTTTTAACAATGGAAACAAAGCAAATATTAAATACTTAATAACGAATTCATCTTTAGCTTTGGTGAGCATCTTCTAACGTTTTAAACTGTCATGCATCAATTTTGATTTTCTTCGAAAAACTACGTAAGTTTTGACCAATTAAAAGTTTTTCGACGTTTTATCAAGACTTCATCAGGGAATTGAGTATCTATCGAAGATGTGTCATAGAAAAGAATGCTAAGAAGATACACATCTGTAATGCATGTAACGTCCTAAGCGATCTCATACATATACGTTTGTATTGTTTAGATATGAAGGACTAAAATAATGTTGTCAGAAAAGTCATGGATTCTAAACTGAAAGCGGAGAAATTTCTGAGGAGTTCTGCATCCATCATTAGTACAGAATGTTAGTTGACATTTGTTTTGTCCCACTTTCCTTTTTACCTTTCCTAGCTATTCTTATAACTCGCACTCAATTATCTTGCTTTTTAAAACTGCTGAGGCTGTCTGTTTATTTACACAGCTTGCGGCTTCTATTCTTTAAGCAAAAGATCCTAAAATTGATTACTTCCATCCTTCTGACGTAAAAGAGCTTGTGATCTTTCAATTGACCCTGCAATGAATTCTTCTACAAACAGTAAATATACTGAGGAACTAATAAAAAATATTTAAGTACACAAACGAGCTCTTTGAAAGAAAACGAATACAAATTGGTTAGTCTTGTATATACAAACGACTCAGTAAATGGAGAATAGCCAACTAACATTATAAAGCCAGAAAAGATACCCCCTCATAGTATACATGTATAAAATATATGTATGACAATGTAAATTAAAATGGATTGAAATTACACGGTTCATGAAGAATTTGAAATGCTTTCGAAAAGAGGCTCTTGCATAAAGACAGGAAAAGTTTTTTATACTAATGTGATGTGATAGATCGTGCTATAACGTGTAAAAATTCTTTCCCTGCCTAGTAGATACATCGGCTATGCCTTATTATAGTTTTAAAAATGTTTTAGAGGCTCAAGCTCGTTGTTTTGTATTCTTGTGGCAGCTCTCATTTCTTTTGTAAGATCATTTTGCTTTCGTTATGTCTGTCTTGGTTTGAAGAATTTGTCATCGTCGGTTTTCCTTTTTCAAAGTGATCTATTCTATGCTGTCCTTATAGTAGGTAGTGTCCTTTTTCTGTTAAGTACCCACTCATTGTTAGCAGTCGTAGCAATAGCAATAGCAATAGCTCCAAATAAGTAAAGTATGCCTACTTAAATTGCATCATCGTTTTCTAACCCGCTTTTATTTAAGGGTTAACGTCCAGATGCCTATCTCTCCTTTATTTGTACAAACGCTGATGCTCTAATTTCATCATGTTGCTTTTGCTCTTCTATAACATCTCCCTATAAAATGTTCGTGTAATAATATTTTACATAAAAAGCTATAATATGGCTCGCTTGCTTCCTTTATAGTTCACTCACATCATCTGAACATTGAATTACAGTTCCAGCATAAGCAAACATAAATAGTTCACGAGAACCAAAGAAAGATCCACCTTTCCGAGTCTGGAACTCTTTCTATTTACATCCTACTGGTGTGTGTCATACAATTTTTTATGTACGTTTTCGTTTGCAGTGTAGTGCAGGGGTAGAAAATACAAACTATTAAAAATCCATATACATCCATTAGTTGATAAGTGGAGGAATAGCTATTATAATACATAATATATTAGGGAATAGTATGTTTTTATAGATCGAGTTGACAATCAGTCGAGTGCATGAAGCACATTGAGATTTGAACAGGATGAGATGAGGAAGAGCGAGGAGTGTTTAAAGGGCTTCACTAAATACATATTAAGCACACACACACATGGACAGATAGTACTTGACATGCTTAGAACCGCCGACATCGGCACTCTCTTATATTTATTTTCTGCCGTCTTTGTCATTTGTCTCCATTGTATTGTGTCAGTCAACGAAATGTCGAGGACTCTACGCTACGCACATTCAAATGTTATCGGAGCATTCTATATGTCGGCTTATCTTTTCATTTCCCAAACTCCCGTATACTTATTACAGCTAATATATTATTTGATAGCGAATAATATTTTAGTTTTCGGTATAAGTACTCATGCCCCTGCCTTGCTAGGATTTCTAAAAGAAGACTTACATGTAGGTAGGTACTTTAGATAAACTAGAATTTGATGAACCCGGAGAAAAGTGAACTTGAACCATTTTCGATTAGATATTAAGTACAAAGGTCCACTTGCTTCCTGGCAACATCACAAACATCCCAGTTTCATTACTGCTTAGCCTTCAAATGGATTTTTAAATGAAATTGCACTGTATACGACAGGATTAGAAATTATGTGAGTATGTGGTAGGCAAACAAGCAATGCTATAAGCAAACATTCTCCCATTCGTTTATCTATTGACAACTGGCATTCATAAACTTTTAAACTGTTTCCCCAAACTTAAAAAACTAAAAACGACACCCCAACTTAAAAAAATGATTTTCTTAACGAAGAAAACGAAATTTTCTCTCCTGTAGCAGTGAATTCAAACTTAAAAAACAAAAAAGGAATTGCATGCTTACTGCCTTTGCAGAAGGCTGTTTTTCTATTAGACTATAATACTATATGGCCTTTATTTACTGGGTCAAAGAATGCTGCGTTAAGAATCGTTACAAATGGAATAACGACCAACGACCACTGAGTGCATTGCTAAAAGCTACTTTCCGATCTCCGAATGATTTTTAGTTGTTGGTACTGACCTAGTCATACTGCGTTCATGGTAGCTTCCCGTATACTGAGTACTGGCAGTATTGAGTAGTAGCAAGCAACTAGCAATTTTTTTAATTAAAATGAATCAAGGTTTTCCCCAAATTGATCTGGAATCGCAGAGTAAAATTAGCGTAGTGCTAGTAGCGTGTAGGACACGAGAAAAGTTCTTTGAATAATTTGTATCTCAATCAATTGCCTGTTAAACTGAGAAAGCCTAAGGGTTTTCGTTAGATGGGAAAATAGGAAGAGGGTATAGGGTGAGTCACTGGTCGAGATGTCATCTCTATCCCTTTCTCTAACGCTTTTCATATACATGTTGCTAATATTATTATGTAACAGTATCTGAAGCCTTGAAAATAATGTAAAAGAGCTTACATGCTTTGAATTAGAATGACGATTGTTCCGGGGGCTTTGCATCGTCAGGAAAACATGAACGCTCCCATTCCTTTCGCTTGCTCGCTAATCTTATTTTGTCGATCTCTAAATAACATTTCCCCCCTAATCCTACTTTCCCTCTTCCCGATAACAATATAAATCTAAGGGGCACGTGAAGTGTTCAATCATAAACAACCTAAATAAGATATGCATGATTCTTATTTAATTCTATACGCATTTGAAATAGAATTGCCGTTTCCATATCTTGTATTCTACCCAGAAAGCAATACTAAAATGAAGAAGATGACTTTAGATGACACAGAGACACGCATGTATTATGCATGCAATCAATGCAATAATGCCATGAACTTTTACCACAATATTTGAGCTCAATATTTATGATCAAGTCCAGTTTATTGGAACAGTATACAATAATGGTTTTGTACATATTTAAATAGTCAATTATCTCATAATAAAAGAGTAACTTCTCCAGAATGAAAATACACAATAATTTCTTACTACATAATGAAAAATCGGGAAAATTTGCACATCTGTGAATAAAATACTCCAAAAAACATTTACTAATATTGTTTGCTTCGTAATCTAAATAAAAATTCGGAATTACTGTAGACATTACTAAAAACTAATAATTTCATTGCAAGTAAATCAATCGGTTCGAATAGCTATTATTCATAACTTAACAATTTTAACACATGTTTATGCTTCAATTACATTTTGCTTTCTAGTTGCAGGTTGCAGAGTACATTTTCGTTCGTCGGATTTAAAATGGTTTAGCACTACGAAATTACAACTACTTAAATTACGCACAGCAGCACAACATAACTCATCATTTTGCTAAATATTGTTTTGACATTATTGTTTAGCACTAGCATTTCCATTATCTTCAAAAAATACAACTTGGAATATTAAGGAA
>JAAAYG020031515.1:2095-15285 GCA_009936455.2 Tomocerus minor
ATCTTCTTCATTCTCTCATCTCATTAAAAATGCTTGGATTTCAGTCTTTGATTTGAATCCAATTTGGAAATATTCCATGTTAATTTCTCATTTTCATCTGATAATATTTATTATTCCAACTTGGTACACATGCTATAAGCTTTTTAGCTAGTCTTTTTCGTATAGTGAACACACTAGTGAACAAACTTACAAAACAATTGTGGCTGTTACATTCGGAATCTAGAAACTTCCTTCTATATTGGAGACATGAAGTTGATATATCTTTTTAAATTAATTGTAAACCATGAAATATTTTTGAAAAAAAAAAACATTTCTGCTGTGTCCTTGACTTGCCTTTCTTACAGACACGCAAGGCTGCTTCATAAGATTTGTAACTAAATCTGTCATACGCTTTTTGTGTCCTTTTCGAAAGTTATACTCACTTATAGATATAAAACTAACTGTACATCTGAACGCTATAATATAATTTTTGAAATTGTTTACGTATCAATTTATTATCGCTTATAGTATTAGCGCTATCAGTTAATGCCACGCCTCAGCGGCTTGCATTTGCATTTTTCTCTTAATTTCAAAATCACGCAGTGCACATTGTACAATAGAATACTAAATTAATTATAAGTAAAAATGCCACGATAAAGTAAAATAGTAATCCCCGACAGATACACCATGCATTAGTGATATTAGTGACGTAGGTACGTACACCTTTAATAATATTATTATATCCAACTTAATATTAATTATTATACCACTGTAATTTTCCTGCTCAAAGTCCGGAAAAGGGAATAGCTACGTGAATGTCCATGCAGTGACCAGTAAGAAGAAATGACATTTTTATTATGTACAGATAATCAAATGTTTCTAATCGTAAAAGGTCGTAAATTATTTCAAACATTATCAATTAATTAAGCAATTAATTTATAGCAGGTGAAATCATTGATTGCATGATATTTTATCCTTTGTTCTAAAGTTGAGGGTGCCAAAAGTAATTTGCAACTCAAATTGCACGTCTGTTAGCATTATATATATATTACAATTATATTCATCCGCAATGAACACTATTTCCAAATACAATAATAATTTTTACTTTTTCATTTACTTCATTGTCTTCTTCAGTTGCTCAATTTGTTTGATTTTTGGCAACCCGGTGAGTTGAAAATTTACCCAATAGATTGATATTAAATCAAAAAGTGTAATTCCATTTTATTGTTTTATAAATACAAAGCTATCAACAATCCTGATATTTCTTTTTATCCTAAATAAAATTTCTTTTACCCTAAATAAAATTTCTTTTGTCCCAAATTAAACTTTTATCCTAAATAAAATCCTAAAATTTCTTTTTATCCTAAATTCTTATTTCTACCACGTAAAATTTCCAATTAAATTTTTTTCGTCCAAAAAGAATTACATTCAACAAATCAAATTGTTTTTTAATGATGGCATTACTAAAATTCTATGAGATATTATCTTCAAAAAGGAATTTTAGAATTATGGAATCAAATAAATTGATAATCACAGGGACCAATTAGTGACCTTTTCGAAATTCGTGTCTGCGTCTAAACTAGGCAGTGGCAGTTATCATAGTCATTGGTTAGTAATTTAATTATTTATTTGGGACTATTCTGGGAAGGAGGAGGTGGAATGTCCGGCTAGCGATGAAGGAGGGCCTTATCTATTTCCCCATCAGAATTGCTCTAAATATTTCATGTGCAACAACGGAGAGCCCATCCCTTTGTCTTGCCCACAGAGCACTTACTTCAATCGCTACACACTTTTCTGTGACCATCGAGACAATGTTCCAGAGTGCATCGGTGGCACACGCCCACCTGGTCCATGGACAACAACAACAACAGAACTTACAACCACAACAACAAAAGCTACAACCACAACAACGGAATCTACAACAACGAGCACAGCAGCGACAACAACAGTTCAGCCAATAGTACACTGTCGACCTGATGGTAGGACGCAATTTCATGAGCATTATAATAATAATTAAATGTCTTTAAATGAATGATTGACGTTTATTTTTTGACATTTATTTTTCTAGATTTCCATCGATTGCCGGATCCTGAAAATTGCAGAAATTATTATCAATGCAATTTGGGTAACCCCGTTCTGCACTCCTGTCCGCAGGGACTTCTTTTTGATCCAATTTTGGAGGAATGCAATTTTGCCGATCAAGTTGATTGTGAGCCTCGTGAAATCACAACCAACACACCTTCCACAACAGTGACGCCTTCTACTCAAACTACAACAACAACAATCAATTCTACACCCTCTACCACAGTCACAACCACACAACTTCCCTCCACAACAGTAACAACAACAACAGTACCCTCTACAACAACAACAGCACCCACTACAACAACAACAACACCCTCTACAACAACAACAGCACCCTCTACAACAACAACAGCACCCTCTACAACAACAACAGCGCCCTCTACAACAACAGCGCCCACTACAACAACAGCGCCATCAACAACGACAACAGCGCCATCAACAACGACAATAGCGCAATCAACAACAACAACAGCGCCCTCTACAACGACAACAGCTCCATCAACAACGACAACAACGCCCTCTACGACACAGGCGCCCCCTATAACTACAACTTCTTCGCCGAGTATATGTCCACCCACTGGAATTGTTTCAGTTCCTTACATTGGTAAATTTTCACTCTATTTTGAAAGAATTGAAATAATCATAAAATATAATAGGTATAAATAAGCCCTTTACGGATTACTTTTCACCCAGTAATTAAAATGTGCAAAATTGTGTTTAGGAAACTGCTCTCTGTATTACTTATGCCTAATGGGGGATCCAATTTTGAGTCAGTGTGCCGATGGAAGAGTTTTCGATCCAAACAGAGCTACGTGTGTCAGCGCCCAAGAATATACGTGTCCCTGGATGGCAGACAGAAGGAGTGAAATTCACTAAGACACAACCTCCCTACATCCTCCACTTTTTATTTTAAACGGATTCAAAACACAAAAATTTAAAGTAATTTTAAAATGTCAAAATGTTTTGGCAGCAATAATTGAATTTTAGCTTGTCTTTAAAAAGTATTGTGCGTATAAAAATAAACTTTTAATATTACCAAAATGAATTTTGGTAATATTTAGAGGAAATAAATAAATTCGGAAAGTTTATAGGATCTTCAGATCAATCGAGCAATTGATTAAACATCTCTTTAAAGCACACAATTGCTCTTGAATTGTATATTCCCCTTTTTTTGTTTTGTTAATTGTTGAAATATTTTACTGTGTCTTAAGGGCAACTTCATTTCGAAGCAGTCAATAAATTATTATATAAGCTAAAAGTAGGACTCATATAAAGAGTATTTTATGTCATTCTATTACTATTACATTTCATTAGGCGTCATTGCAATCTCAGGTTAAAACTGATTATATAACGAAAAAAAAGTTTACTCTTTGAAAAGCAATATTTTCTATGAATGTAATTCAAATATTACATGTGCTCTCAGTTTCCATTGATCCTTAACCTAAATAAATAAATAAAAGTACCTACCTAATAATAATTTCATAGCATAATAACCTAAATATTTCATTTCCCCTAAACATCCCCAATTATTCAATATTATTATTATTATTACTACCTGTAATATAATTTCTGATTTAATTATTCAGTTCGGAAATAGGTGAACTCAATGCATGAATAGCTACTACAGAAAAAAGGATGAGTTGGTGGACGGGATGATTTATTCATGAAATAATTGACCTTTGGCAATTTATTAAGTAGAATTTACAAGACACTACTTTATAGAAGCCCTATGTCTGTGCGTCCGTCTGTCCGTTTAATTCAACAATAAATTGTTTACGAATAATTAAATAATTTTTATTTTGGAATCCGTCAAGATTTTTTAAATAAACAGCAGCAATTTTCCTTCGGTACCAATGCAATGAAAATTATTTTAAAAATCTGCTTCTGAGTACCTAGTGGACCCGCATTTTCTGTTCTACTCATCATTAAGGAATTTATTCGATGAAATAGCTCGTCAACATATTTTTGTGAAGAAAAAAGGAAGTTGCAGTTAAAAAATGAAAGAAATCGGGGATGTCCTTTGGAGAAGGGCTACAAAAATTGTTTAAAAAATATTAATTCCTTCTAATCGACTTGAGATAATTCTTTTAAATGATGAGCTCAGCACCCGTTGCTTGAAATATAAAGGAAGTTTTAAAAATCAAAATGGGAGCAATTGGAAAAGACCTTTTGGGATTATTGTTTTCGATACAGCATTAGAAAAGCCTGTGTGTTTTAGCCCGGTTTAGCTATCTACTACGCTCTAGAGCAGTAAAGACTAGTAAAGGAGTAAATAAGGAGAAGAAGAGTGCCCTTTTTTGTACACTGACGGACATCACTGACTGACTGGCTGGGAAGTGAGAGTAAGAGGTTCACAGGTAGGCAAATAGCACTAAAGGATTTTTTGCTCTTGTCCCAGTGAATTTTATCCAGGAAGCTGCAGCGTTGATTTGTGTTGTGCTTTTTGATGAGTGTGTATTATTCCTCCTGCTATGCTACAACCACTACACTACACGACCATCATTTATTATTCATCATGCATACATGCATTAAAGGGTTTTACGATACAAGTCCGGTCAGTGTCATCCTCAGTCTGTACATCCTTATCCTTGTTCGAGAAAGTCTAAGTCGACCCCTTTGGAGCGAGGGACAGCGTGAGTGAAATGTGATGGCTCATTCTAGAAATTTCCATTGCCACTCTACAGAATTACATTATGGGAATATTTGGTGGAGGATAAGAAAACAGAGTTGTCCAGCCAGAATTATTATTCTCATTAGTACGTGTCAAGAGCCCTGCCCGTCTGTTCTGCCACCAACTCTCTCTCTCTCTTTGATATCTCATTCCCTCAACTGGAAACACTCCTGCAATAGCCAACTCTGCTCACTCGTGAGTATCATCCTTTATTAATTATTATACAACAGAGTAATACTATTTTGATTTTGATTCGGGATATGACACTAAGTGACGTCACAATAAATCCTAAAATCCTAAAAATTACACCTAATCCTAATTAAATTCTAAAAATAAAATCCTAAACCTAATTAAAACCTAAAAATTAAATCCTAATTAAATAAATGCTAAAAATTAAATCCTAATAAAATTCAAAAAATTAAATCATAATCCGAATTAAATCCTAAAAATTTAATCCTAGTCTTAAATAAATCCTAAAAACGAGAAAACCTCCGGAGCCAGAGTTTCGATTCAACTAAGTCACTTGTCACTTAATTGTAACATTCATTTTCTAATATTTTGATTGCATGCACATTATAATTCTCTGAATGGTAACAGCCGAATGAAAGGGCGCTGGAAGAAGTCAGTTTTTGAAAGTGAACTAATCATTTGGCTATATGTGGTGAATTGTATTTTAATTCTCAGATTGGAGATGGCGAAAGGAGATTTGACTGAGTCATGGAAGGAGAAATGTTTCGGAGGCTACCATCGCGGCTTCAGCCACAACAGCAAAGTCGTCAATGGCAAGATGAGTATTTCGGTGTATGAGCCGGAACCGAAAACAAGAGGAGAGCGTTTTGATGTTCTCTTCTTCCTCTCAGGCGCCACTTGCAACGAACAGAATTTCATCATGAAGTTCTGTCCTCAACGATACGCTCGCGATCACCGATTCATTTTAGTTGGTCCAGACACCAGCCCCAGTAATCTCCGTCTTATTTTATTATATTTTTTATAGAATATTTTTAAACTCTCTAATATTTCATTATCTCCTAAGAATATATTTTAATTGCTATATTTATTGTAATTATTTGCTCAGGGCACGCCGATTATCCAGGAGACGGCGATCATTGGCTCTTAGGGGTAGTCAATTCGTTTGTTTTTATTCCTATTTTAAAAATTTATTTGATATGTTTATCTTTTGGCTTGTAACTGCCAGTTCATGTGTAGCGGGCTTTTAGAATTAAATACGGCACTTAAAAATAAATCTTTCCCACTAAATAATGTTTTAAAAAGTAAATGATATTTCTAGTATTTCATGTACAATGTACAAATGCAGTTCGTTATTCTATGCAATTCCTAAAGCTCATAATATTATTAAGGATGTCCAGTACAAGTGTCAATTATTTTTGGACGTATAATATTATCGTAAATATGTACACAAATTCAATGCTAAATACTTTTAATTGTGTAAAGTAGAAATCAGTCTTGATAACGTAATTATAAAATATTTTTAGGTAGAATTTAATTTTTTAATTTATCTTGTAATCGTTTCATGAAAAAGATAAGCATATGTGGATGTATAGCACATAAACCTTTAATTTATTATTTGTATTCCATCAGTTAGGAATTAATCTCCTTTTTGTTTAAACAGAAATCGGCGAGTTGGTTTGTGGATGCGGTAATGGAGGTAGGTACAATCAATATTATGGTCAAAGATAATAATATTCATAACTTATAGTTATGTCAGTTGTAGCAACTATAATAATAAAAATAATTCTTCATTGTGCAATTCATAGCCGTGGTCGAAAACTTACAAAATGTACTCGTACATAACGAAAGAGCTTCCGGAGCTGATTAAGAATAATTTTAATACCACCGAGAAATTTGGAATCTGCGGACATAGGTATATTAACATTTTATATCATCTCTTCACTTTTATGCTAAATGACCTTCAAATAACTTCATCCCCACCTGCGCTTCATTAATCATGCACCATGAATGACTAAAAGAACTAAATTATATGCCACACACCCAACTATTGTATAGTGTTACAATTTTTTTGATTATTTTATGAGTCTCTAAAAGAATTTGTACAGTTTCAGTGGTTGGATGAATTTCTATGGTACAGTTCAAGTTACTGAATGAATTTCTAAGGCGATGTTACTTTTGAATTTATTTTCCGTCGAAATTCCATTTTTTTAAAGCAATATTGACTTTATAGGATTATTTTGTACGATTAAAATGGCTTTGGATTTATATGTACGGCGAAATTGTCGTCGTATAAATTAGTAAGGCAGAATTGTCTTGGAATGAAATCGTCCGAGAAATTCTGTGACTGGACAGAATTATTATGAAATTACACATGAAATTACATTACAATTACCGTACATAGAAATTAAACTATCGGTGCTGGAAATATGTAAAATCCATTCATTTATAAATGCTGATAAAAAGCTCCTTTCCCAACTCTTTTACTATACACGGTAACACGAGGCCTCGGCTGGTTTTTCATGAGCATTTATTAAGAAACTGACTTTAGAACGATAGGAAATGTATTTGTGTGTATGGTTAAAGGATTAAATTGACTTTGTGCAGCATCGGCGGTTCTGGTGCCATAGTGGCTGGCTTAAGGAACCCGGACGTTTTCCAGTCCATTTCTGCATTCGCCCCAACAAGCAACCCCAGCAAATGTAAACCTGCAGAACCGGCGTACAAAGCGTTTTTGGGGGATCACAATCGCTACCAGTGGCACAACTACGACAGCTACGAACTCATCAAGAGATATGACGGTCCCTACAGAGACATCTTGGTCGACCAAGTAAAAATAACTCTTTTTTCGGATTTGATTGCGATTTTAATTCTTCAATTAATTTCTTGGCAGTTCCACTCCAGTTGCTAATTGAGAAATGAATGGTTTCAGGGAACGGACGACGACATGATGCCCCACCTCTGTCAAACTCAACTTCTGGTGCAGGGACTGAATGAAAACCCAAACAAGGGCATGTCCATCGACGTCAATCTACGCATGCAAAAGGAATACACGCATTCTCATTTCTGCGTCCAGACTTTCATTGAAGACCATTTCCGTCATCATAAACGATATCTGAATAATGTCGGATGTTAGATCTGCACTTTACACTCTGCACAATGTTCTTGGGCAATAAATCTAATTAACAGTTCAAGCAATTGCTTTGGATTAAAGGAATCTGTACTCTTTATTACAACATCATTTGCACAATGTATGGCTATTTTTGCACAAAAAACATTTTATTCATGACACTTGGCACTTGTTAAAGCACGGCAACGTTTTGACTGCATTTTAGAATCACATTTAGCTATGTATCTGATTTTGATTGAATCAGACATGTTTATTTCAAAAATCACAGAAAAAGTCAATAATGCACGTAATAAAATGCACAGAAACGAATTGAAAAAGTTTCTTGAAACAGGCAGGACTCAAAATCCAAATAGGCTGGCCATAGTCTAATATTAAATAAACTACTATTATGACTTGCCGCCCTGCAATACTTAAAAATCGGTTCATTAACAAAATGAATAAAAAAAACTCCGAGGCCCCCATTTTCCTTACTCTTTAGCATGGTAACAGGAGGCCTCGGAGGGTTCTTTTTATTCGCATTTATTAATGAGCCGACTTTACATTTTATTCTTGTATTAAAAAGTACAGTTTCTGTAATTATTTTACAAAAATAGATTTTTCTACTTTACCGACACCGGCTATATACACCATACACCTTAGGAGTGCGAATATAAACCACGAGACTAATCTATTGTCATTTGAAATCCCTAATTAAATTACCTACCCAAATATATGAAATTAGTAATAGACCCGTCCTTCGGACGGAGGAATCAATCGACTTATAGTAGTAACAAAAATTTCAAACAAAATTTTGAAAAGAAAACAATTTATTTGGAAAAATTGGCCAAAATAGTAAGTTTGTTATGAGTCATCTCTGGGTGGTCTACGATCAGGGGTTCTACAAAAAAGAGTTGGTCGAAAAAGAAACGCACAGAAATTCAACGAATTTTGTAGAAGGAATTAAAAGCTAGGTATTTATGGAGCCTGGATATTCTTGACACAGAAGCTGTAGGTGTCTTCATCAGTTCGGATGATTTCCGTGAATGTGGAGAAGGGAAGAGGGTAGTTGACTGCGCCATGCCCAATACCCGCCACTCGGAACACAGAGAAGGTCACGGACTGGGCGAATCTCTTGAGGGCAAGGTCCATCAAAGTTGTGCTGTCAGCACCGGTGAAATCTCCGAAAATGACGGCGTCGACGAGATTAAAAATGCCCGCTTGTTTCATGTGATCCAAACTCCTCTCGATGCTGTAAGCGGCCTCTCCCGTGTCTTCCAAAAACAGCACTTTCCCCGTGGTGTTCACTTGCCACAAAGTTCCGATACTTGCTTCCACCAGTGCGACATTGCCACCGACGACTTGGCTCTGAATTCCCGCCACCGCCTCATTGTCGTCCAGTTTCCTCAGTTGGGGCAAACAAATGAATTCTCTTTGTTCAAAGATGAGTTGGGTGAGGGAGACGACAGATGGCCCCGCTGGATCGTACTGCCCGTTCACGACCCCTTCCAGCATGGGGCCGTGAAGGGTTTGCCAGGCGTACTTGTTGCCCAGGTACAAATGCAGGACGGTGATGTCGCTGTACCCAATGAGGATCTTTTGGGGAAGGGATGCGGGCAGACGCTCCTCCAAGTACGGAATTAGCCGCATGCTGCCCGATCCACCACGAATGCACCAAATGACCTTCACCGTCTCGTTCAGAAGAGCTGAAATCAAATCTTCAGCTCGAAACTCGTCGGAGTTGGAATAGAAAGGCTCGGATTGATTGTAGATATTTTCAGAGATGTCAGCAACGAGCCCCAAGGACTCTACATAATCTCGGATTCGTGTCAGCGACGTCTGGGCACCCTTTCCCGCTGGGGCTATCACTTTTACCAAGTCACCGGGATTCACCTTTAGAGTTCGTAACTCAGCGGAAACTCCTTCTCCATTCCCCAGTAAACGCTACAAAAATTACAACAATATAAAAATGCATCAACTCAAACGGGGAGATTGCCCAATTAATAAAGATGGTTGTAATAATTGTATTAGTTCTTAAGGTGCGTGAGGGTAGCAAGGCATTTAATTTCCAATGTCCAATTTTCCGTATAACTCAAAAACCAATGAACGAAAAAGTTCCCGTTTTCACCACCTATTCCTTCAGGATCATGGAGGGTCATGAGACTCCTAACTTTTTGCTAGGCTCATATTTATATGTCATTTCATTTCATTATTTCATGTCATAACAATTTTTTTCCAAAAGAAATTATATTGGAAAAAAATCCTGTGACCCCAAATATGACCCTAACGAAAAAATAGTGATGACCTTCCAGGATCCTGGGGGAATGGGTGGTGAAAATGGGAACATTTTTGTGCATTAGTCATACAGAAAATTGGATATTAGAAAAATAGCTAGGTACCCTCACGCACCTTAAACGAACGAAATATTAATATCATAAGAATGTCAGTTATTTTGATTCCCACAAGGCATGAGCCATTTACAACAGGACGGATATTCGATCTTTTAGTGTAGCACAATATATTTTTAAAATAAATAATAATATGTTTCTTTGTATTACTTGCTCAAATTCTGTTGCATGAAGTGCGACTACTCCGTAGACGCAGGTAAATGTCCATGACATGAGGAAGAAGAATGTCAAGCCATAGCTAATTTTCTAAAAGATGAAATAACTTGTGATTATTAAATGAAGGATTACTATACACTAAGAGTCTATAACTATAACTGCACTGAATTAAGAAGGAAATGATGATACTTACATAATTAGCCATCGTAGTTGACGCTTTCATTTTGATTTTCTAACCTTTACTTTACACTTTAATATTACAACTCTACAAAGTGCCTATTAAAACTTAAGTTCAATGAAGCGGATCACTTACTAGTTTCTGTTCTGGCAACAAGTGCAAGTTTAGAATGACGTGACAACTTTACAGACTACACTGCAGATCATGTTCGTGTAGCTCTATGTAGTTCCTTGGAGTATGAGGGAATTAGCTATTACTTTGTAGTATGATGAAAGTGTAATTCTAGGAATGGGAATCACGAGCTTAAAAATTCAAAGACGTGAAATGAAGTGATTCATAGAGAGTTGATTTGGTTGCTAAAACCACTCGGGAACATTTTACCATTCTCATAGAAAAGTATTTAGGTGTTCACTCACATACATCAAGGTTATCCTGACAGATGCTCCCAGCCTGTGTGTAACAATGCCGACAAAGCCTTTCTTTCATTCAATGATGTTGCATCAAATAACTATGTGCTATAATATATGTAAAAAGTACCCAATCCATTGAATTGGGATTTTTAGAGATGAGAGCATGTGGTGAAACATCCATGGAATGATGTGGCAATTCTAATCACACAGGGAAAATAATAGAACTATTTTTATTGAGTAACCAAAATGCCAAATGTGTCGCTCCTACTACAGCAATCAATAGTGAATTATTGATAACTTGATAACTATAATTATGGACTACTCATCATCTCTTTTTTCCTAAAAATACAAAGTACTATATTTAAAATACATTTTTGGAGCTCTGTGTGATGCATTGTTCTTCATCCCCGTTCTAAATTGGGTTGAATGAAACTTATTTTAGAGTTCTATCTTGTCAGGGACCAAAGTTATATGCATATAGGCTTTAAAATGATACGAAAATTGACTTCAAAAGCCCCTGGGGCCAAACGGGGCAACAGGTTTTTGCGTGTTATTTATGCAATGACTTTTATCCCCAAAGGACCCTATTTTGAAAATATGAACCTATTCCAAGAACATTTACCCTGGGGGGATGAGTTCCCCAAATGGCTTAAATGCCACATGTGGGATATGATTTTGCACGTCCTTGACAAGCAGAGGTGACTAGAATTTGTTTCATATCTCTAGCTTGTATCGTTCAAAAATTATTTGCGAAAACGTGTCGAAATAATGAAAATGCGTACTTTGAAGTCCCCCAGGGGCCAAACCAATGGACATTTCAAAACTACTACAAACTCTCTTGAACCACTTTGCCCGTCTGAAAAGTTCTTTTACAAATTTTTCCAAAAAAAATATTTTTCTCGCATTTTGGGGGGGGGGAGTATTTGCCCGTATGCAAATCCCTCAATACGGCCATGGATACATAGATACATAGATACATACATACATACATACATACATACACAGACAGAATTTCAAAGGATTCTTATTAACGTAGTACATACAGCTACATAATTGGCATTTTCTTATACAAAGCATAGCAAACAAGCGTTTTAAAGTCTTAGTCCACAATGATTGCATAATGAGTCTAGTTTGGATTAGGATTATTTTCATCTAAATCATTAAATCTGATTTGATTGCTTGAATGATTGCGCACGAGAAGGTTCATCATTTTTTAGTTGGTCTGCAGTGAGCTTATGGAATGCATCGTCTGCTCATTCCGTCTGTCCGTTCCCCGCTCGAAAGGAAAGGGATTGGCGGTGGACAGCAGGAAAATAAAATTCCTTCGGAGAAGCCTATTGCATTAAATCAGGACTCTATCTGCAGGTACGTAGCTATTTATTGCCTTTTCCCACATCATATGCAATGTAATTATATAATATAATATATACAAGCAAAGATTTTAGTAGTATATATCTACTAACTGTATATGTATCTCTTAAACTATTAATGATTGTAATAATCAAAAGGGATACACGATAAAAAAAAGTAGAAATAGTGGGCACTTGTAAAGTTGTTAGAGCCTTATTATTTATTAATAACTGTAGAGCTAGACTAGATAGAACAAAGTGGCTGCTGTCAATGGACGGGGGACATTCTTACGGGGAGAGATTCTCTTATAAATATATTGAAACTAAAAAAAGACCAGTCCTACGGAGGAGGAAATACATCTATTTATAGCAATAACAAAAATTTTGAAAAAAAATGTTTTTGAAAAATCTTCTAGTGTATTAAAAAAAATAATGACAACCTGGGGTCAAAAAGTCATAGGGAATTTTAATTGTGGCGCATTGTTTTCAGCAGTAGAAATACTTTTTTTTTGAGCTATCCCCGGATATTCTACGATCAGGGACGGGAAAATGCATACGGATGCATTTTCCCGGGATGCATGGGAAAAACGGAGAGACACGTTTGCAATTTTATAATCTCTATGTATAATATCTCTCTATATATACGACAGTCAAGGAAGATGCAAGATTTGCAATTGTAAAAAAAGTATTTTTGTTTTATATACTCGTACACTTTGGCAAGCTTTCTGTTACGACTTTAAGTTAATTTTTTATTACTAGAGCCATGAAATCCCGTGTAATTGCCTAAAAATAAAATGCTGCGCTACATTTCAGCCCTCCCCGAAAATCGGCTCTGCATACATCTTGGGCAAGGGACATGATCAGGGGTCGGATATTTATTT
>JAAAYG020031526.1:0-15284 GCA_009936455.2 Tomocerus minor
CTTGTTTCTAACTATGATATCATAAGTGTGAGCTTTATTTGTAGTCAGAGAATCTCATTTTAGATGCCTATTTTTAGAGCCTGTTTTGCGATTTTTAGAGCTAATTTGCCAGCTTTTTTTGAGTTTTATCGTGCCTGCTTTTCCTAGCTCTGATAATGACGAAGAACTCACTAAATTTGAATTTAAATATATGAAAATTGAAAGTCAACCCATATCCAAAAGTTAATATCACAATGAGTTGATGGTCAACACTCGAAAGTTAATAGTCCATTATATGATTTACTACTTCGAAAAAGCAAAACAGGACACTTACACAAACCACACTGGGAAATACACAAGTTAATACTGGCTACTGTTAAGATGTTTTAATAGTAGTACCCTCAACATTAAATCCACTTAAAAATTAGCTAATATTTATACGAAATATTGTTCTCGGATTTGGAAAGAAATAATATGAGCCCCAGAGCCAGAGCTACGAGCTGGCAGCTTCTTTGATTAAAATGCACTTCATTGGCATTGTAGGTACTTATCCCACATTTTCAAACATAAGAAGTCACTTTTTGAATTCAGATAACAACAATAAACCCATTTTATTAAATTTTTTTGATGTAATTGTTTCGTTTAAAAGAACTAATTGGTAATCTGAAGTAGGTACCAAACGAGAAAAACATAAAAACTGTAAAACTAAATATGAAAAAAATACACAAAAAATGCAAATGATGCAACAATCAATTACAGCCTAATAAAATAATAATCTAGATAATACATCAAAGTCCACAACTAATTTAAAACAATGTCGCTCGTACTTGGTTATTTACAGTGCCGCATCCACAGGGATATTAATTAGATTATTGGCATTTTGTGTCAGTTTTCATAAAATAACATGTTTAGAGCAATTGGCCAATAACCAGTCTTCATCATGGTGTAAAATGAGTATTCTTAAGTGCGCAGTGTAAAACAAGAGAGGATATCGGCTATTTTCAACCTCTACATAGAAATTTAAGCATTACTATAAAATAAATATATCGCCCATTGTATGTTCCAGCACTTAGTCACATGATTCCATAAAATTATCCAGCCAATATATCACCCTTTTCCCTAGTGCATATATAGTCATCGAATAACTTTCATCATTCCTTTGCTAAATATATTCACTATTAAAATTTTATGGTTACGTCAAGTATTCCCAAATGAACTTGAAATTGCCGTAAATAACTAATACATATTCAAGCACATTTGAGACTCTCGACTTAGGAACCATGCGTTCAAAAAAGGAATTGGCTATAAATATAACGCACATATGAATAGTATTATTTTACTCAATGTGTAAATTAATGTAAAATAATTTAATATGAATTAGGTACTGACATTTCCGTTGCTTAAAATGATAATTAGCAACTGTTTATATTATATTTCAACTGAGTATTTGGATGGATCCAGGGGCTGTAGAAAATATTAACATTATAAAGGTGTTAAGCATTTGGCTAATTAGCAGTGATCAATTATAGTATTGTATATGAAACTGTTCTATTAATAGCATCAAGAGCTGTTTCACAAAGTCCATATAGTTTTTTCCCTCTTGTTTTTAGTTGTTGAACGGAATATCCGCATAAAAAAGTGTTCTACTTAGTAATATTTTAGATTTTTTAGTGAATCTTGTTGGAACAGTGAACTAACAATAGAAGGATTCTAACTTTTCGCCCTATTAAATAACGAAGAATGACTTGCTTTTACTATTTCATGTTCCAAAGTGGAGGATCGGTAATAGGATCATTGGAAATGGTAAATAGTACTTATATCACCACCAATGAAAATACTTTTGTCAATAATGTGTAATTGACCAATAGTGTTACATAACTGAATAATTATTTTGTGACACTGAATTAATAGCGATCGAAAATCTTTCATATTTATTTCTAAATATCTAAAACCTAATTTATCTGTCTTTAATTTCTACATATTAGATTGGCGGTCTTATTGGATTGATGTACTGCGCTGCATATTTAGAAAAATTAAGTGAAGCAGCACGTAAAATTGATACAAACTACCAGTATATACTTGGAAAACCGTTGCAAAATGCTAAAGATGTTCATGGAATCAATCAAAAAATTATGGATGGTGAGTAATTCACGATTGAATATACTACGTCATTCTACTAAAGATAGACAATTTAATTTTTGATGTTTTTATAGCTCTATGGCGGATAGATTGCTTTACAATAGTAACTTGGGTATGCTTGATAATGTCTATTGTTCAATTATTCGTTGCTTGTCTCCTAATCTATGGAAATTGGAAGGTGAGTCGTATGAATAATTCTATACTTTCGTATTATAAAATAATTTTAGAAAAAAGGCCAAATGAACCAATACTTATTTTCATTAAAATTGTGTAGAAAGCTACATATTTTTTAAGAAAATATATATTTCTATAGCGAATGATTTTGTATGTTTCAGAAATCAATCTCAATGCTGCCAACTTCCATCTGGCTGGTTTTAAAATCTATATTATACATTTTAATCATTTGCTGTCACATTTTTATCGCTGAGGTTCTTAATCCCATGCAATGGATATTTTACCTTACCATGCTTATTCTCACTTTAATTTCGATAAATACGATTAAGCGCTTGAAAAATGAAATTCAAGCAGAAGTTAATGATGTATTTTCTATTCATATAAACAATGATCATAATAAATATTGAGTTTTTTTATTTCAATGCATTAGTAATATTAAAATGGCATATGATACAGCTATTGAGCATCAAATCATTTATATATTTTGCAAGTATAATCTACAAATACATGGAATTACCTCAGAGTTATTGAGTTGAACAATAAATTATATTACATCATGTAATATAATTCAGTATGAAATGTTCCCATTTATGGATTCTCATAGAAATTGAAAACTAAGCAATAGAATCAATAGAATATTGTGCATAGATTCTGTGCAGCCATTAGACATGCTCAATAATATTGATTGCACGAGCTATTTTCAAGGCTGGAAAATATTAGCGGTTACGACAAAATGAGACTGCTGCGTAAAAATCGAAGTATAACCAACAGTTGGAATTGTTAAATAACTTGAGTTAAATGCATTTACTTATAATCAAGACCCTGTCGTTGAACTCCAGCATGAGTGCTAATCGGCGGATCTAGTCACAATAAATAAATGTTTAATTCATTATATGCTAATCAAAATATGAGTTTTCCATTTAGAATATAATTTGATGTTTCCAAGAATAACCCATACAAAATATCACGTTGTAAATTCGTAAATGTTTTGAGCGAGCTAATATTTTCCCTCCGTTGGTAATATTGGCAATTAGACCAAATGATGAAATGAGGTGTACTTCGTGTATATATTCTATGCACGTCATCAGAGGATGGTGTTACTGACTTAAAAAATTTGATGCTAATAATAGTTATTGTAATTTAGAGCAGTAATGAAAATAGCAATTCATTACATAATATATTATTATGATATTTGTTTACTCTTCTCTTCTCCACTGCACATATCTTTTTTGATTTGATTTGATTTATTGACAAGTGAATACGGTCATAGAAGTACAATATTGTTACCTTTCATTCACTGTCATGCTAAAAATCTAATAATTACTACAGAATTCCTGCATACGTGAACATTATGTTTACTGTGCAATTTATAACTCAAGAAATTTATAATACCTTGGTGTATTTCATTAGTGAACCCTAAGTTTGACAATCAGAATATGAATAGGGCATGAAAAACGCTGCTTTTTTGACTTGAAAACTACAAAACGCAGCTTTTAATCCATTTTAATCATTATGTTATACCACAATTAAGAAGTGAGTTGTTACAATCATTATTTTGTTCGGTTATATTTAAAAGTCTAGTTCATCAGTACATACCTACAGTATATATATCTGGTTTGAAACTTATTGAAACATTAGTGATGTTGTATTTTATAAGAGAACTAAAACAACATATTAGTAAATTTATATAAGTATCAAGCTAGTTGAAGAAAAAAAGTTAGGTTTTTCATTACAGATTCCTAATATTTATTTTATTTGAATCTGTTTGATAAAAAATCAAAAACAAATTAAGTGATAACACAATTCTGTGGCCTCCTGCGCAACTTTTTATTTGCAATACCTCTAACAGGAAACAAGATAACCTCGTCTATATATTCTCCAAGTTTTTCAAATATCTTAGGTCCATTCAATTGTTGCTGACCCAATCTTAATTTCTCAGCTTCATTTCGAATCTGTTGAATTTCCTCCTCTTTCTCTTTAATCCATTCTTGCATTTCATCCTGTTCAGCTTTCTGAGCGTTGATCATTTCTTCTAGATCGTCAGCTTTTGGATTCCCCTTCTCAATTTCTTCAATCATTCTCACGCGCTGTCCCTCATGCTTTCTCTCAATAAGATCTATTTGCTCTTTGGCTTTCTCAATTTCTTTGGAAATTCGTTGATTATTTTCCTCCATTCCTTGTCGAATTTGTTCTGTTTTCAGATTGGCATAATTCGTGGCAGTAAAAGTCTCAAAGAGTCGTTCAGTTTCTGTTGCAAATTCCTGTTGAAATTTGGCGTCGTATTTTTTGCCTCCAATCCTTCTTCGGCTTTGATAAATTTTGAAGGATTCCTTAACAAAATCAGCGGACATTTTCGATAGTTTCTCTCCAGACAGTCCATCCGGGTGATTTCGAAGAAATTTTTGCATTTTGGTCGTGTAGAATATTATAGCCATGTGTTTAGCCATAATATATTGACTTTCAGCTGCCGAGTGGTAAATGCTTTTGATTTCGGGCATATCGTGTCCGTCAAAAAGCTGCGCCCATGAACTAACGTAGTTTATCATGTCAGTCCCAGTCACTTCAACGCCTGCTATTTTCTTTATCACCATCTCCTGAGATAAAAGAAGATTAACGAAAGATGAAAGATGCTCTGCAAATTCCTCGTCCATATTATCCACTTGATCTCTTAGTTTAAGTCCCTTGTCTGGTTCTGGCATGAGATAAACTCCAATTTCATGGAAACTGCTTGAAACTTGGTCATGAGTAAATCGAATTTCGACTGGCTGATTCTGTTTTGAATCCACCTTGTCTCTTTTGTAATTTTTTTGTGGCGATTGACCGTTTGGAGATTTTTCATTGTCGTAGTAGCCATATTTGTAGTCTCGAATGAATTGGAAATCCCGAATAAGAATTATCAATTTTTGGAAAGCTCCTCCATTTGCATTTTGATCATCTTCAGGAATTGTCAGAGTTGCATAGCTGGAGAAAAACTGAAAAAATTGCAGCATCGCCTCGTCGATATCATGCATGATGTTGAAAATGAGAACGGAAGAGAGAAGCGTGGAAATTGCAAACACAATTGCATTTTGTTGCAAAGTTGTCTCGTCATCGAAAGAGCCTTGAGTGTCCATTAGAATCAAAGCCACTTTCTGATTATCCTTTTCCGTCCAAAATGGTTCTGACCAGACGTCAATTCCCATTGTCTTCCGCTCAGTACCCCCTGAAAATAATTTAAAAACGAGTTTCATTTATAATTTAACCCAAAACTCCGCGAATTTTAATTTTTCAAAATAAACCTGAAATTATTCTAAAATGTCAATTAACGATACAAATATCATTTTAATAATTTCATTTGCAAATATTGCAGAAAAATTATAAATGTTTAAACTTTTGAATTTAATTGCTAAAATTATTCATAGAAATGTGACATTGAGCCACATTTTTTAATTTTAGGCAAACTTATTCAGAAAAATGTATACCTAACAATTCTAGTTTTTCATTCCAAAATTTAATAAATTCCCGACAATATTCAGAAATGAAACGTTAATCGGAATTGTACGAATTCTGTTAAAATTTTGACTAACCTTAATTTTATTTATTTTTATTTTAAAATCAAGCTTCATTTAAATTTCCTAAAATTGTTCTAAAAATGTCAATTAACGATACACCTTTTAATAATTTCAGCTACAAATATTCCAGAAAAGTTATAAATTTTTAAACTTTTTGAATAAAATTGCTAAAATTATTGATAAAAATGTGCAATAACGCCACATTTTTTAATCTTAGCTAAAATTATACAGAAAAATGTATAGTTTTAGGCTTTCTTATGAAATTTATTAAATTGCAGACAGTATTCAGAAATGACACACTTAATCGAAATTGTGGGAATTCTGTTAAACTCTTGAGTCTTGACTCACCTCTCCATTCAAATGGCTTTTCGTTAATTTCCTTCCGTAGCCAACAACTATTTGATTGGTCTTCCTTATGTCGCAAAAATCGAATGCATTGACTAAGCATGAAACTCTTTCCCGTACGTTTAGGTCCATTTATTGAGTACAAAGCGAAAGGAGAGTCTCCAACTTTTTCCAGAACACTCTTCAATGCAGGAACATCTATTGTCACTTTTTCGTGCTTGATGTTTAAAATTGGGACAGTTTTTCCGCCAACTCCGCCGGTGTAGCTCATTTTCTGAAATAAAAACCATGAATCAATTAGCAAGTCGTTATTGAGCTATTGAGTAACATAATTACTTTGAGGGCCTTTGAAGAAAAAAAATTTCTATTTCACCAAATTTTAATATGTATTGTACATGAATACAAATATAACACTTTCTTATGAAGATTTCCAAAAAATATTAGAAATTCTTTTACTGGGACAGATTTGCTGGCATAGAAATCAATTTGGTTTAGAATTATTTTTATCTTAACATTATGGTTCCTGGTTTCCACTGTTTCTTTAATATTATTGTAATCTGAATGTTGTAAGTACATGGAATCAATAAAAGGTACTAATCCCTCTCCAATAAGTCTTGGAGGTACTTTAGCTATTCAAACATATGAAAAAATAAAGGAATAGAAAAGTTATGCTGATTCCAGAAAAAGCAGATATCAGTATCTCAACAGTAGTAGTCCGAATGAAGGAGCAGAAAGAAATGCTGAATGCCAGAATAACGAACCTGTATCAATTATTGTTTTCTTACTTCCGACAGTTTTCTTATTTATCTTATAAGCATTGAGAGGTTTTATATTTGCTTATACCGAAAGGAAGGTAGGTACCTTCCTGCATTATTTGTTTTGACTATCCATTATTATTATACGACACCGTTTTAGCTCGCCCTAGGAGAGCTTATGGAATCACACATTCTGTCCGTCCGTTCGTACGTACGTACGTCCGTTAGCACGGTAACTTTCGAACGAATCAACTAATGACTAAACTATGCATAAACATTGCATATGGGCCCGTGACGAACCCTATTCAAAATGGGAGCGGTCGGTCCAAAGGTTACCGAGATAACGCTCGCTCATTTTTTGTTCGTTTTAATAGTCAATCTATAAAAAGGTACACCAAAATATCTTTTGTCCGCTAATAAATTGTTTGTTAGGTAGTATCAAAGTATTGATACCGCTTCTACTAAGTATTGAGTTTTATAGAGAAACAAATTGTTATGGAAATCTTGACGCTTCTATGAATCTATAATTTCCAGGAGTATAAAAAGTAAAACACTGCTTCTACTATACAGCCACTTAATAATTCATATTGCTTCCATTAATATACATAATATATACGACTTTATTAGTCACTGACCCAACATTTCAGGTTTGCCATTAAGACACAGTAATAAGAAACTTAAAGCTAATATTAATAATAAAACAAATTTTGAATATAATATTTCATATTTTGGGAGCATAAAATATTGATTACAGCTTCAATTATAATCATTTTTAATAGCTAAATATTGATTACTGCTTCAACTATAATCATTTTTAATAGCTAAATATTGATTACTGCTTCAATTATAATCATTTTTAATAACTAAATATTGATTACTGCATCAATTATAACAATTATTAATTATACTGTTATAAAATGTTAGAAACTGTTGTAGACATTATGTCATTTCCTTGTGTGTACATTTTCCCCTAAAGCTGTGTACAGGGTAGCCTCCGCTAGGGCGAGCTTTCTGTTGCGGCTTGCCGTTAGTTTTAGCTCGCCCTAGGAGAGCTTATGGAATTACAAATTCTGTCCGTCCGTCCGTTAGCACGATAACTCTTGAACAAATCAACGGAGGTTGACCAAACTAGGCATAAACACTAGGCATAAACACATACAGGCCCGTGACGAACCTTATTCAAAATGGGCGCAATCGGTCCGCCGGTTACCGAGATAACGCGCGCTCACTTTTTGTTCATTTTAATAGTAAACGTGCAAAAAGGTACATCAAAATATCTATTGTGCTTCAAATAATTGAGTTAGTTGGCATATTGTTGTTGATTCTGAGCACGGCAAAAAGTAGAAAATCCTTGGCTAGCACTTTGTTTGTCAGTTGAGGTTGGTCCTTCGATTAAAGAAGATCCATAAAGCTCTATATCCCTTGCAGTGAGTTAGGGTAGCAGCCGAAGAAAGTAGTGTGTCTCTGGCTTGTGGTGATAGGGATATAGCGTAGTTACAGTGTGAGGTGTATATCGGACTTTAACGGGTCTCTATCTGACAGGGTGTTGGATAGCGTAGTTATTTGGAAGGATACATCGGCTGTAACACTCTGATTGGCTTATTTGATCATATTTTATATTTGGGATTTCCAGTTTAAATTAGAATTGATTTGAATTCCAAAGAGTTTTATAGAGTCAACTTTAGGAAGAGTCACATTGTTGATGGTAAAGTTTCAGCTTTGGGTTACTGATTAGCCATTTGCCATGTGTGAAGTCAATTATCACGTTGCCACATTTTTTTGGATTCATGGCCAGTTTGTTGGCTGCTGCCAGTTGAAGGAGCTTGTCCAAAAGTAGTTGGGTTTTTGGTATTGCAGGTGCTGTTACTTTCTCGACTATGGTAATATCATCAATGTATGTTCAAAGGAAAAAATTAAGTTTTTCGAGACGACAGTAAATAGTACTGGGAAAAGCTTGGTGCCTTGTGGAGATCCGCATGTGATAAATTTCTCTTCAGATATTGGCAAGTATGATTAAATTTTTTCGTTGTAAAAGCAAAAGCATTTGCCTGTAAAAGATGAAGTAAAAGCATTTACTTATTATTAATCATACTAGCCATTCGGTGGTATGCATAACATTAGCAAAAGCTTTTGCTTCACCTTTTCGAGGTAAAAGCTACTCAAAGTATGAATAAAAATCATAGGGAAAGCATTTGCTTTTGCTCCGATTTGAAGAAAAAGCAAAAGCTAAGTAGCCATGGAATTTTCTCAGAAATTAAGCAAATGCTACATTTTCATATGAATAAAAACGAAGCAAAAGCTACTAATTCGAAGCAATTGCTACGAAAATGAGGAGCACATCCAAGGCAGGCCTGAAAGGCCAATTACTTCCCTATGTTAAAGAATAGGAGTTTGAAAAGTTGAATGCAAATCAATTCAGGGAAAGAATTGTATCCAAGACCACGAGATGTCGAATTTAACAACTCGGTCAAAAGATTAATTTTTCTGATTCTAAGCGGCCGAACTGTTTGGGGGAACCCTTAGCGACCAGTCCAAGTTCAATTAAAAGTGCTTCATATGCTTCATAGACAGAGCATTTGCTCCGTAGACAAAGTTTTTTCTTATTCATAACCTTTTAAGCAAAAGCTTTTGCTATTAGCTTTTACTTCAAAGATAAACCTTTTGCTTTTACTTCTAACTACGAAGCTTTTGCTATTTGTTAATCATTGTATTTCCTAAGAAAATAGTGCAGCCAAAGGACTTCTGAATCCGCTATATTTAAATCCTTGTGAGCTAAAATGAGCGTTATGTTACGTCCACAAGGTCATAGGCTTTCTTCAGGTCAATTACAGTGATAATAATACGCGTCGACGGAATGTCCAGGGACGAGGTGATTTACAAAATTTTATAATTTTTTAGTTAAAGTACCTGGATAAAGCTTGTTGATCTTGGTACTTCGATATATATGAGTTTTGGAACTGAAACTGTGAATTAAATAGAATATATATAGATAATTAACAGTAAAAATTGTTAGTGAAAACTATATATTTGTTTTTATTTAAATGATTCTATTCAACCAAGAAGTTTTTTAAGCTGTAAAATGAAGCATATATTTATGCAAAAACTAGAGTGGTAAGTGTCGACTTGAAATTCTAACTGAAATTTAAATAATGCAACAACTATTTTATATACTTTCCTTCATTGAGCTTTGCAGACTTTGGTTAAGACATGAGTTCTGCCTGGGAATCTGCCCAATTCAAAGATTTAGTATGGCTGTTGCCAATTAGTTCTCAGGTCAAAAATTTGGGAAACAGGTTTGTTGTGAATGAAATTAATAGGTTGATAAAATAAGAGAATATAGGTTTAACCGACCGCACGGTAGTTTTATGTTTTGGCGGGATTAAATAGCACCTTACATGGACTTATCATTCAAAATAATACAATTTTATTTTCATGCGGTAAATGTAATGAATTTCCAATCGGGAACAGGAACTACAAATCAATCTAGTTAAACATAAATGAGGAAGAAATATTTTTGAATTCAATAAACTCTGACAAACAAAAATGTAACTAAGAGCAACCTCCTGTGTTTCATATCCAAATAGTTACACAATGTTAGAAAATTAGCATGGGCATTAGGGCATGGATTTCTTTAGAGTATGTAAGTATTGTAGACATACCCAGGCAGATCAATAGTCGAGACTTCGGAGAACTAAACAGAATCCAAGTTATAAATACTCCATGCACATTTACCCTATGGTTCATTGGTGAAGTCATTGCCTCCCAAGTTCGTTTGTTCATCTGAGCATTGTACACGGATACAAGTGTAATTTCATTTAATTTTATATGTATAGCTAGCGTCCCACTATTTATTAGGAACGCATGTAATACACCTAATCTTTGGAAATTGCAAGATGAGACTTATGAATAGTTCTATACTTTCTTATTATAAAATAATTTTATTAAAATAAGGCTGCATGTAGGTATCAATAATTATTTTCATTAAAATTGCATAGAAAGCTACAATTGTTTTAAAAAATGTACATTTCTATAGCGAATCATTTTGTATGTTTCAGAAATCAATTCCAATGCTATCGACCTCCACCTGGTTGGTTTTAAATTGCATATTGTAAATTTTAATCCTTTGCTTTCATGTTTTTATCGCCGAGGTTCTCAATCCCATGCAATGGATATTTTACCTTACAGTGCTTATTCTTACTTTAATTTCGATAAATACGATTAAGCGCTTAATTGAAAAAGGAAATTCAAGCATAAACAAATGCTGTATTTTCTATTCATATAAATAATCATTCTAATAAATAGAGTTTTTTATTTCAATGAATTATATAGTAATATTAAAATGGCATACGATACAACTATTAAGCATCAAATCAATTGTAAATTATATAACTAATCTCAAAATGGAATTACCTAGTTTTTGATTTCAACTCTTGGGCATGCAAAATACATTCTTATTTTATATTACTCGTTATTAATTCTTAAAAATTTCTAATGTTGACATCGAAACTTGTTGTGAAAACTTGACAAATAGAGGTTTTGAAGAGACATATGTTTTCGAAATCCACCTCACTGTGAAAATAAGTGTGACAGGCGATTTTTCAAAATCGGTTACATTAGGGCTCGCCAAGGAAGAGTATGCAAAAACACTATTGGATGATAATGCATTATTTCAAAACCATTTTTGTTGTACCAATTCAAGTCACACAGTAAAAAGTCCTGTGCAAAAAATGTGATTTAAGAACCAACTTGGTCCAACACAGAAAAACATTTTGACATTTGATCCCCAGTCCGGAGTAATATTGAAAACAAATTTGATTAGCGTTTTGGTCAATTTTGGTGCACATTTAATGTACATGTGGGACACATTGTAAATAAATTAGAAAATGTTTCGCTGTGTTGGACCAAGTTTTTCCGTCAGGAATCGTCCGGTATATTGTTCGAAGTTGTACGTTTCGAAATGGCTTTGAAAAACAACTTTTACAGTTTCAAAATTATTTTTACATTGTCACCAAGCAAAGTTTCAGTACACGCAGTTCCCGTAGTTGTACCTAGATGCTTTCAGTATGACCGTTACTTTAGTGAGCAATACTGCACGGATAGGCTATATGCTGTGTTTGTATACTTACATAAAGTTATTCATTTAAATGAACATAAACTTAATTTATTTAGTCAAGTATATAAGTGCTTACGGCATTACCAAAACTGTCAATTAGGAGATATCAAAGTCAATATCTAGCATAAAATTCAGCATGAAATAGCAAGGATTCGAATAAAATTATGTTCAATACTCACTGTCAAATGGTTAAAATGTTTTAAGCAAAATTGTCCCGTGCGTAGATCTTCTGCTTGCATGATGCAAGGAAATCTCCCCGTTTGGGAATTTCTTCACTGTAAAATTCAAACTAATTGATGGGGGTTTTTTACCTTTTTTTGAAGGTAATAAATAACAATTAAGTATCACAGCATATCCGGGCAGCATGGCTCAGGGGTGTACACGTCTCTTCAGGGACGTCTATGTGTTCATCCACAGCCGTAATGATAGGGAGTTCGATTCCCGCCCGGGGTAAATGGCAAGGGGCTATTTTTGGCGAATGCTATGAGTCAGAAAGGGGGATATAATGGGGGTAGTGCCCATACGATGTACCAATCAGGTGGTTGTGGCCTGAAGGCGCTAGTAGGGGCAAATATCTCTATTCCCACGAATTAACTCTGTACAGCAATGTTAAGGGGAGTTGGCAATAGGCCCGGAATGGTGGCCTGCGCCCAGTATCTTCACTATAATAGTGATATCGGTAAACCTCATATAACACACACATCACAGCATACTTGTATTAAATAAACAGATCTTATTGGAGGTTTTTGCTTACAACTTTTGGATAACCATTTCACCGTGAACATTGAAATTAGTTTTATTCCATTCAGTATGAAATTTCATGTAAGATATGTACTTAGATATTTCCCTAAATACTAGTATTATAGTTTAATTATATACCCCTAGTCGCATTACTATTTCTGAAAACGCAGCTCGTTTTACACATATAGGAATCCAATGGCATTTGACCTAAATCATACGAGCGGTTTTCAAGGCTGGAAAATCTTCGAGGTTACAACAAAATTTAAACTGCCGCGTGGACCGTGAAGTATAATAATATATTTTCCCGCCTCAGAACATCATATAAATTGCAAATTGTTGTAAATTATTAAATATATATTATATATATAAAAGTATATCGTTGTAAATTTATGGTGTGAAATGAGAACTGTCTGGTAATAAAAAGTCTTGCTTGTTTTATTGCTACAAAATTTCTATATAAATATTTCGTTTATTAAAACACAATTACAAAAGGCATTTGGATCAGAAAATAAATCAGAGCATGAAGCGTCGTATCTTTGTTCGGGGGAAAATTTAATTTGCAATATTGTCCATGTCCCATTCGTTCTTTTCATTGAAGCCTGAATACTCTTTTTTTCTGGAAACAAGTCCATTTGGAAATTACATTGTGGTTCCACTCCTAAGCGGGAATAGTCGATTGGTTTGATACGCTTGGCCAACTCATCCGAGTCTGGAATGGTACATTTAGAATTTTTCACTGGTCCAAAATCAATAAAATTTTTGCACAGTTCATAATCACTTCCAAAATCATTTTTTAAATGTGCAACAAATGATTCCTTTGATTCTTGGATTAGATAATGGTCAGCAGGTACACTATTCATAGTCCAACAAGAACAATATTTGGACATGAGCCCTGCAGCTTGACAATCTCTACTTTTAGGTATGGGTAGGAAAAAACTGATTCCACGTTGCTTAAAAAGTTTTTCATCTTTTTCTCTTTTCTCTAAAGCCTTGTCGGTTATCAAGCTTAGATCTAAAAAGTCTTTCAGAGTTTCATGCGAATCAAAATGAGAAGTTAAAAGTTCCGCATTCCGTTTCAAATTTTTCATAGCCCGTGGATACTTTTGTGAAAACCACTTTGGAAATATCATGAAGAAAAATGGAAAATTAGCTTCGACGGTTCCTTGAATAGTTTGGGCTGGATCTCCAAAGTTCATGCCATGATCCGCCGTAAATATGAATACTGTATTTTTCATGAGATTTCTTTGTATCAAATCTTCAAACATGTTGATAATTGAATCGCCAATGTATTTGGTCTGAATTGGAACGTTGTGAGTCATTGAACAGATCCATGAAAACTGGAAATAAAGCTTATTTTCTAATGCCACAGCTGTTCGAACAATATTGTCAAGAATCACTTGATGGCAAAACTTGTCACTGTAGCAGTTTCTTGTTTCCCTGGAAAGGTTTCCATGCGTCGTGTTAAAGTTGTATAGTCATAATCCGTCGGTTGTTTTATGAATCCTTTGCATTCCCCTTGGTACCAAAAAACTGACCAGAGCACGGCATCTTCTGCATAAGAAGTCCGAAATCCTTTAGCAGCAAATTCATTCCATATAAGTGGACATGTGTCCAAGAAAGCATCTCTGTTAGGCCAGCAAAGGTTATTGACTTCCTTCCTTGTCAATCCCATGTGGAAACCACATGCCAAGTTGTCAAATGAATAACCGTCTGTCCGATGATATTTTGAAAATTGAATTCCCGAAAGATTTTTCAATATGTATTCGTGAGTTTTTGGCAAATATCTAAGTAAATTGTACTTCGAAACGGCGTCTAATCCGAAAATGACGACATTTACTCGTTTGTGGTCTGACTCAGTAGATTTGCTTCCTTTTTCGTAGTCGAATATACGTTTTTCAACATTAGGTTTAATTGGAACGTATCCCAAGAGATCTGAATATATAAGTTTATCATTTTTCTGGCACCTAATATTTATGAATTCATGCTCCGGTGGTAAACTCATATTTTCTCTAATGTTGTAGCAAATTGGAGATATCCTTTTAAAAAAATTTAAAAAAAAATTATGAACTTCGACAAGTCAAATTTCCTTACACTGGGTATGGAAATTATGTGCAGGTTTTTACAACGTATTGACCTCATTGGTAAAAACCTTCAACTGTTTTTTTACAATATTATGTAGAAAAAAATCAGTAATTGTCCAATATCTCAACAACTAATCAAAATATCTAAAAATAAAGAAGATGGCTGCCTATATCAAATTTCCGACAAAATATTCCCATGTTGTTGGTTTTATGACTCTTCCCTTGCAGGAATCGGTTCATGGCACCATGACTTCCACTGTCATGGGCCGCGGCAAAACTAAAGTATATATTATGAGAATGAGTTGATCATAGAATTCATTTACAAGGTTAATCGCTTTTTTATAAAACTGGTTTAAGTTCATCTGAGTGGACCAGTTACTTGAAAATGATTCCAAATGTTACGGCC